>SJYC01124153.1:0-39396 GCA_006408675.1 Madoqua kirkii | reverse complement strand
AATTAAACTATTATGCCTTTATTGTACCACTGTATGGTTTCTCTTTTATGTAAATATGCTAATTAAAAAGAGAAAAGAAACTAAGTTAGCAGTTCTTTCTACTACTGCTACCAATGAAAGTGCACATTTAATTAACATAAAACAAAGGAATAATTAATATTGTACATAAATTCTCATTATAGGGATTAGAACTAACATTTGGTTTACTTGTTTTTAGACGATACAAAGGAAGCGCTTGCCATGTTTATATGAATTAAATACTTTGTACTCAAGAAAACAATTCTAAAATAAAAGAAAACTTGAGGTGGAAGAAAATTTTTAGGGATGAAAAACCACTCTAGAATTTTTTTTTAAGTGTGCTTTATAGATTGAGAAACTAATTCTCTCTCATAACTTTTAGTAACAGAGTTGAGACTGGAACAAGCTCTTACCTGTAATCAAGTTCTCTGTCCACCACATCACTGGGTCATCATACAATGAGACTGCATAATCAGAACACTTATGGTGTAATGATGAGTATAAAAAGTAGCTATAACCAAGGGCAG
This sequence comes from Madoqua kirkii, assembly GCA_006408675.1. NCBI lineage: Eukaryota > Metazoa > Chordata > Mammalia > Artiodactyla > Bovidae > Madoqua > Madoqua kirkii. The sequence continues at coordinate 38,851 of SJYC01124153.1, read as the reverse complement.
CCCAAAATGGTAAATCATCTCCCTGCCATTAACTCTTAAAGCAGTCTAGGGAAGAATTCTGCCTTACTTCATACTAGATCATTTTGGTATTATTAACACAAAGCCTGAACAAACATACAATTAAATAAGTTCCACCCCCCCAAAATGTAACAATAGTTATAATGACTACGTTAGACTCTATTTCAGAAATACATTCTCTAGTATTATACAAGACGAAGGAGCCTATTTTGAATTCAAGACTGTTTTTGTCTTTTAGTTTAACATTATTAAAACTGAGTGTAAGCCATTAGCTTAATTGATTAATAGTCACTTATGTTCCATTAGTTGGTAATCAAAACAGTTACTTGACTTCATGTACCAAATACTCAGTTAACAGAGGGTGGATGCTTAAGGATGAAAAAAAAAAAAAAAAGACTTACCTTTTTAATGGTTAGAAAATAAATACTCAAATATTTTTAATAATTTGAAATCAATGGAAATAATATTAGATTTAAAAGTAGAAGGTGATTATGAATCCAAGTTCTAATGCCTCCAGCTACACAACTTCTGCTAGGCTATTTAATCATTTACCTGTTTGAATGTGATATAGAAAGCAGAAAAAGTTGGATCATCAAAAAGGCAAAAGAGTTCGAGAAAAACATCTACTTCTGCTTTATTGATCACACCAAAGGTTTGACTATGTGGATCACAACAAATTGTGGAAATTCTTAAAAAAATGGGAATAGCAGACCACTCGACCTTCCTCCTGAGAAATCTGTATGCATGAATCCAAGTTCTAATGCCTCCAGCTACACAACTTCTGCTAGGCTATTTAATCATTTACCTGTTTGAATGTGATATAGAAAGCAGAAAAAGTTGGATCATCAAAAAGGCAAAAGAGTTCGAGAAAAACATCTACTTCTGCTTTATTGATCACACCAAAGGTTTGACTATGTGGATCACAACAAATTGTGGAAATTCTTAAAAAAATGGGAATAGCAGACCACTCGACCTTCCTCCTGAGAAATCTGTATGCATGTCAAGAAGCAACAGTTAGAACTGGACATGGAACAACAGACAGGTTCTAAATTGGGAAAAGAGTACGTCAAGATTGTATATTATCACCCTCCTTATTTAATTTATAGACAGAGTACATCATGTCAAATACCAGACTAGATGAAGCACAAGCTGGAATCAAGAATGCTGGGAGAAATAGCAATAACCTCAGATTTGCAGATGACACCACCCTTATGGTAGAAAGTGAAGAAGAACCAAAGAGCCTCTTGATGAAAGTGAGAGAGGAGAGTGAAAATGCTGGCTTAAAGCTCAACATTCAGAAAACTAAGATCATGGCATTTGGTCTCATCACTTCATGGTAAATAGATGGGGAAAAATTGGAAACAGTGAGAGACTTTATTTTGGGGGGCTCCAAAATCACTGCAGATGGTGACTGTAGCCATGAAATGAAAAGATGCTTGCTCCTTGGAAGAAAAGCTATGACCAACCTAGACAGCATATTAAAAAGCAGAGACATTACTTTAACAACAAAGGTCTGTCTAGTCAAAGCTGTGGTTTTCCCAGTAGTCATGTATGGATGTGAGAGTTGGACTATAAAAAAAAGCTGAACGCCAAAGAATTGATGCTTTTGAACTGTGGTGTTGGTGAAGACCCTTGAAAGTCCCTTGGAGGACAAGGAGATCAAACTAGTCCATCCAAAATGGAAATAAGTCCTGAACATTCAATGGAAGGACTGATGCTGAAGCTGAAGCTCCAATACTTTGGCCACCTGATACAAAGAACTGATTCACTGGAAAAGACCCTGATGCTGGGAAGGACTGAAGGCAGGAAGAGAAGGGGACAATAAAGGATGAGATGGTTGGATGGCATCACTAACTTGATGGACATTAGTCTGAGTAAGTTCCAGGAGTTGGTGATGGACAGGGAAGCCTAGCATGCTGCAATCCATGGGGTTGCAAAGAGTCGGACATGACTGAGCTACTGAACTGAACTAGAAAACAGATAATCGTAACAAGTAATGATTCTGAGAAAATAATGATATCAGCACCTAAACTATTGCCTGATTTTGGATATTGTGTGGTGTTTCCATATCACTAGAATGTAGCAGGTCAAATAAATTAGAAAGAGAAGAAGCGTTTCATATATAAGAGCTGGTACTGATGGGGACAGTTTCAAATCATAGTTCAATGTTTGATATTGTCTAAAATTATCCTAAATCTGAAACTAAAATCCAACATACATCTTTCTTAAGACAGGAACCAAAATCTGGTCCTGATACCTATTTATTAAAAATTTACTCCCTTAGTGGGGGAAGGTAATGTTGTATTTCAATATAACTCTGTAAACAAACAATTAAAATAACTTCTCAACTCATGTAATTGAACTCTAAGGAATAACCTCCAAATTAAGCCAACCTAAATCATTAATAATAATAGATTTGGGGACTTCCCTGTTGGTTCAGTATCTAAGAATTTGTGCTTCCAACACAGGGTGCCTGGGCTGGATCCCTGGTTAGGGAGCTAGATCCCACATGCCACAACTAAGAATGAGATAGCCAAATAAAGTTAAAAACATAATAATAACAAATAATAATAGATTGCATTTGCTTTTCTATTTTAAAAGGTAGTATGGCATTGTATAGAACAGAAATTTAAAATCAAGTCTGTAAAATGCAACTTTAAGGACAAAAGAGTTCCATCTACAAAAAATCTTGTAAGTCTGAACTGTATTAGGGATTCTGAAAGCTTTTCAAAAGAATGTAAGTTAATGGCTCATAATTACGACCTTAATATAATGATTCATACCACTGACTTATCATCTTTCTTTCCATGTAAATATATTACCTTACAATTCATGAAGTGACAAGTATTGAAATAGCCACTAGGCAAATTTTAAACTTAAATTACATACATAAATTAGAAAAGTGACTCAAGATTGGATTACTGGGCCACAAATATAACTGATGAAATAAATGAAGGCAGCCAACTGCTGCAATTTTTATATACTTAAGTTTATATTTTTATATGAGAGCAAAGAAAATACATTAAAATTTTCAGATTATAACTAATTTTTCTTTGCATATATCTTTATCACTTTATATTAAATTTTAAAGATTCTTGGCAGATGTTCATGGTTCAGGAGCTAAGTTTCTGTCTTCTGTAAATCAAGAATTTACGTAAAATTAATCTCAGTTCTTAAGGTTCTTTTTTTCTGAGAGCACATGCCTCAGATTCTCCATTGCCTATCATTTTAGAGTGAAATCCTTTCACTCTGTTCGAGTGGAGTATTTGCAGGCACAGAAAAGTATGCAAAGTTCCATTTGCTGACATGGACCCTGGCCAGGAACACCACTCTCTTGGACCTATAAAGTTACTTTAACACTGGAGTTGTAAGTAAAAGACATACTTGGGGCTTGAATGACTGGATTTGCTGGTAGCATAAAGCATTCTCCCAGTGTCTTCTGCATGTGAAACTACAAAAATAATTTCTTTCTCCCAGTTGGTGAAACACTTCAACAACTGAAGGGTGCTTACTGCCTACCCTCTCACCCCTCCAAGTATAATAATAATGATATGGATCAAGAGCATTATGAGGCCATAGTCATGGGGGATAGATGCTTCAGGTGGAAGTGAAAGAGTAATTCCTTCTAAGTTCATATAATGAGCTCAATTTGGATTCCCTTCATGTTGTGTTTTTTTCCTTTTGACTGTCACTGCTGCAAGCTAGGGAAGTAAGCCTTGCTCCAGTATTGCCCGGGAAGTGGAAGTGACACCTGTCTGGATTCCCTCTTGTGAACTTTGTTTCAAGACTGCCCTTTATAGCTCTGTGTAGGTGCTAAATCACTTCACTACTGTCTGACTCTTTGCAATTCTATGGCCCCACTAGGTCTAGTAGCCAGCTAGGCTCCTCTCTCTATGTGATTCTCCAGGCAAGAATACTGAGTGGATTGCCATACCTTCCTCCAGGGGAGCTTCCCCACCTGAGGATCAAACCCATATCTCTTACGTCTCTTGCACTGGCAGGCAAATCCTTTACCACTAGAGCCACCTGGGAAGCCCCCTTTATAACTGGCAAAATAATAACAATAATTATTATTGATCACTGTTTATTAATTTCTGAGTTGTTTATATTCATCATTTTATTTAACCCTCATTAGAAAATGATAGTATTATTATTTTTGCATTTGAGAATGGTGATCATGTATGGATGTGAGAGTTGGACTGTGAAGAAGGCTGAGCGCCAAAGAATTGATACTTTTGAACTGTGGTGTTGGAGAAGACTCTTGAGAGTCCCTTGGACTGCAAGGAGATCCAACCAGTCCATTCTAAAGGAGATCAGTCCTGAGTGTTCTTTGGAAGGACTGATGCTAAAGCTGAAACTCCAGTACACTGGCCACCTCATGAGAAGAGTTGACTCTTTGGAAAAGACTCTGATGCTGGGAGGGATTTGGGGGCAGGAGGAGAAGGGGGTGACAGAGGATGAGATGACTAGATGGCATCACGGACTCTATGTGCATGAGTCTGAGTGAACTCCAGGAGTTGGTGATGGACAGGGAGGGCTGGCATGCTGCGATTCATGGGGCTGCAAAGAGTCTGACACGACTGAGCGACTGAACAGAACTGAACTGAACCACTGTAAACTGAATATTTACTATCGGCTAAGAACTGAGAACTTTACACGTGTTGAGTGTATCTTTGAAAGAAGTCTAGGAGAAGGTACTATTGTTATTTTCAATACCAGTTATCTTAAAGCAGTGTTTCATAGTAGTCATGAAAAATGTGGACTCTGCACCCAGACTAGGTTTCAAAATGGTCTCTATGTCACAAGTTATGGACCTGTCTCTTATACACATCTCTATGAACAGTGACAAATATTTGGTAGAAAAAATAATAATATAATCTTTTAGTTCCATGTGCAAGAAATGTAACTTTGATTCTGGTGATGTTTAATTTTTTGTGTAGTTCCTATGTTATTTGTTTACATAAGTATAAATTGGTTCATCTGATTTAAATGCCTTGGCCATGAAATTGTGCTTTTAATAAATTTATATAATAATAAAAAATAATTCATCATAGCCAAATAGTTTCTGCATGATTGATGTTAAATCTTTTACTGCTGGTATTTAATGAGCGCTTTGGATTAGATGTGTCAGAATCACCTTGCAATTGAACAACAAAAAATAAGGTTGGCAGTAGCAGATGAACTCTGTTAAAATACTTAAGATTTCACTTCCAGAAGAGTTACCATATAATAAATCTAGTTCCAGCACCAAATAGAAAGGAACATGAGACACAAATCGAGTTTCTTACCCTTCGTAGGTGAACGTCATCCTCCCTGCCTAGGGCCATCTGAGCTTTTGGCTGGTTTGAGACACTCAGGGCTTCTCCACACTCCTCTGACGTGCTGTTTCTTCATTGAAAGAAAGCACCCCTCCCCCCATACATAATGAAATTTCATTAAATTCCTCTTGGTGTCACAGTACTCTGCCGAGTGAGACATTTTTTAAAAGGAAGGGGTCACTGTCCATTCCCTAGGGTTCTCATCACAGTTGACGCAGGTTCTCCTCAAACTCCTCCCCAAGTCCTTCGCTCCACAAGCCTCGGACAAAGTTCCGGCCAGCCCGTGACTGCGCATGCTGAACACCTGGCGGAGGGATTCCCAGCGCCAGCTGGGGCCGCGGCCACGACGCTTGTGGCGTGGAAATTCATTTTTTATAAAAAGGGAAAGGGACTAGAATGTAGACATTGTACCCATCGTTTCGCAATTGTTACCAAAGTACTTACAGTGAAGAAAATTTTCACTTTTGGATCTATTTACTCTCAAATTTGGGGGCTTTCCAGTTGGCTCAGTGGGTCAAGAATCTGCCTGCAGTGCGGGAAGTGCAGGAAATTCCCACCGGATGCCTGGGTCTGCAAGATCCCCTGGAGGAGGGTATGACGCCGCACTCCAGTATTCTTGCCTGGAGAATCCCAGAGACAGATAAGCCTGGCAGGCTACAGCCCATGGGGTTGCAAAGAGTCCTAAAGGACTGAAGTGACTGACCACATTCTCAAATTCTTAGGGCAATTACAAAAAAAAAAAAAAGACCGTTCTTCTTCAGTCTTTAGTTTCAATAATAAACTTGGGCAACTTATTTATTTTACTTATTTAGTAATCATTTAGTGAGAGCCTGTTCCAAAGCATACTTTTTTTTTTTTTTTTTTTTTACGAAATATGATTTGAGAAGTAGAAATTCATTCTGTGTGATTGTGGGTCTGCAATCAGCAAAACCTACTGTACTGACCTTTGGGAAAATCCATTGAGAGCTGTGTTTCCTGTCAGACTCCTTGCAATCCCAAGGACTGTAGCGAGCCACATTCCTCTGCCCCTGGGATTTTTCCAGGGGAGAATACTAGAGTGAGTTCCCATTTCCTATTCCAGGGGATGGTCCCAACCCAGGGATCCAGCCATCCTCTCTTGAGTCTCACTTTGGCCAGGGGATTCTTTACCCCTGAGCCACCTGGGAACCTCCATTGAAGGTTAGCGTGGGCTGCGTTTAGAAGCAAGGGGTGCAAGCCAAAGAGAGTCCAGGCAGTTGGTTTATTGGCCTGAGGATGGGGAGAGATTCTTGGCAGATGTTCATGGTTCAGGAGCTAAGTTTCTGTCTTCTGTAAATCAAGAATTTACGTAAAATTAATCTCAGTTCTTAAGGTTCTTTTTTTCTGAGAGCACATGCCTCAATTCTCCATTGCCTATCATTTTAGAGTGAAATCCTTTCACTCTGTTCGAGTGGAGTATTTGCAGGCACAGAAAAGTATGCAAAGTTCCATTTGCTGACATGGACCCTGGCCAGGAACACCACTCTCTTGGACCTATAAAGTTACTTTAACACTGGAGTTGTAAGTAAAAGACATACTTGGGGCTTGAATGACTGGATTTGCTGGTAGCATAAAGCATTCTCCCAGTGTCTTCTGCATGTGAAACTACAAAAATAATTTCTTTCTCCCAGTTGGTGAAACACTTCAACAACTGAAGGGTGCTTACTGCCTACCCTCTCACCCCTCCAAGTATAATAATAATGATATGGATCAAGAGCATTATGAGGCCATAGTCATGGGGGATAGATGCTTCAGGTGGAAGTGAAAGAGTAATTCCTTCTAAGTTCATATAATGAGCTCAATTTGGATTCCCTTCATGTTGTGTTTTTTTCCTTTTGACTGTCACTGCTGCAAGCTAGGGAAGTAAGCCTTGCTCCAGTATTGCCCGGGAAGTGGAAGTGACACCTGTCTGGATTCCCTCTTGTGAACTTTGTTTCAAGACTGCCCTTTATAGCTCTGTGTAGGTGCTAAATCACTTCACTACTGTCTGACTCTTTGCAATTCTATGGCCCCACTAGGTCTAGTAGCCAGCTAGGCTCCTCTCTCTATGTGATTCTCCAGGCAAGAATACTGAGTGGATTGCCATACCTTCCTCCAGGGGAGCTTCCCCACCTGAGGATCAAACCCATATCTCTTACGTCTCTTGCACTGGCAGGCAAATCCTTTACCACTAGAGCCACCTGGGAAGCCCCCTTTATAACTGGCAAAATAATAACAATAATTATTATTGATCACTGTTTATTAATTTCTGAGTTGTTTATATTCATCATTTTATTTAACCCTCATTAGAAAATGATAGTATTATTATTTTTGCATTTGAGAATGGTGATCATGTATGGATGTGAGAGTTGGACTGTGAAGAAGGCTGAGCGCCAAAGAATTGATACTTTTGAACTGTGGTGTTGGAGAAGACTCTTGAGAGTCCCTTGGACTGCAAGGAGATCCAACCAGTCCATTCTAAAGGAGATCAGTCCTGAGTGTTCTTTGGAAGGACTGATGCTAAAGCTGAAACTCCAGTACACTGGCCACCTCATGAGAAGAGTTGACTCTTTGGAAAAGACTCTGATGCTGGGAGGGATTTGGGGGCAGGAGGAGAAGGGGGTGACAGAGGATGAGATGACTAGATGGCATCACGGACTCTATGTGCATGAGTCTGAGTGAACTCCAGGAGTTGGTGATGGACAGGGAGGGCTGGCATGCTGCGATTCATGGGGCTGCAAAGAGTCTGACACGACTGAGCGACTGAACAGAACTGAACTGAACCACTGTAAACTGAATATTTACTATCGGCTAAGAACTGAGAACTTTACACGTGTTGAGTGTATCTTTGAAAGAAGTCTAGGAGAAGGTACTATTGTTATTTTCAATACCAGTTATCTTAAAGCAGTGTTTCATAGTAGTCATGAAAAATGTGGACTCTGCACCCAGACTAGGTTTCAAAATGGTCTCTATGTCACAAGTTATGGACCTTGGCAAGGTACTAATAAGCTGACTTTTCTTTGGGTTTTACTTTCGTAAAATGAAGTAAAAAGTAACCACCCTTTCCACCCATTGTTTTGTGCATTAAATGAATGTCTATAGAACACTTTAAACAATGCTTGCCATAAATACAACAGTGGTTTCCAAAGAAGAAATTGAAGATCAGGAGGGTAAACAGCATTCTCATGATCAAGCAGGTAGCAGAATTGGCCTTAGAATCCATCTCCATCTTCAAAGTGTTTCTAGCAACTATTTAGCTGTGATGTTTTGTCATATGAAGGCTTGTCCAGTTCTGAGAAGGCCTGAGGTTAAATGAGTGTGTGCCAATCTTGTCCTAGACCTCAATGGAAAAAAAAAATAAATTTTTCCATGAGATCAGAATTAGAGTACGGGCTTGGAGGAAAGAGACCAAAGACTCAAGTCAGACTGTTAAAAAGAATCATCATAGCCGACTACTGTACATCTCACATTGATACAGTAGGGATAAGAGCTTTGCATTGGTGTTCAGGGTGAAAAAAATAATGTAACTTGAATTATTATCTCCAAATACCTTTTGCATATCACTCGTTGAAACCCAGTGTGGCAGTTTGTGGTAGGTTGATTACTTAGGAATTAAGAATCCTGTGAAACTCCTTCTTTCCAGTTGATACAAATGAGAGATGATTATAATATTAATATAATGAGTCCATCAAAGTGTATAATTCATGTGATTTGGGTTTATTCAATGCAAGTTTATTGGAAAAAAGAAACAAGTAAAAGGAAAAAAGGGAATATAAAAAAGGAAGGAAAGAAAAAGGAAAAAAGGCAAAGAAAGACAATGAATTTATTTCTACACAAGGTAGAGAAACTTGGATTTGGGATTATCATATTATTCAATGCAATTATACTCCATAAAACCTGTCTCTTATACACATCTTCTGTAAATCAAGAATTTACGTAAAATTAATCTCAGTTCTTAAGGTTCTTTTTTTCTGAGAGCACATGCCTCAGATTCTCCATTGCCTATCATTTTAGAGTGAAATCCTTTCACTCTGTTCGAGTGGAGTATTTGCAGGCACAGAAAAGTATGCAAAGTTCCATTTGCTGACATGGACCCTGGCCAGGAACACCACTCTCTTGGACCTATAAAGTTACTTTAACACTGGAGTTGTAAGTAAAAGACATACTTGGGGCTTGAATGACTGGATTTGCTGGTAGCATAAAGCATTCTCCCAGTGTCTTCTGCATGTGAAACTACAAAAATAATTTCTTTCTCCCAGTTGGTGAAACACTTCAACAACTGAAGGGTGCTTACTGCCTACCCTCTCACCCCTCCAAGTATAATAATAATGATATGGACTATTATAGCCCATTTATCTAGCCTGGAATAATCTTCCCTTCTATACACAGGCAATCTATTCACCATCTGTGACCACCAGTCTAAGCTCCTTGAGGGTGTCAACTGTGTTATCTTCTAGGTATTCTTAATACCTAATAAATGACTGGTGAATAGAAGTATAATGATCATTTATCTAATTAATGCTCAGTTCAAGTACCATTTCCTCTTTGAATTATGTTCTAGAACTTCAAATTGAAATGAACTTAGTTTCCACTACATTTTTTTCCACCTAATAAATTTAGGTACATTATAAACATAGTATTTTATGTTATTCATTTAAAGTTGCAGCTCCAGGAGGGGCTTGAACATATCAGTTCAGTTCTGTTCAGTTCAGTTCAGTCACTCAGTCATGTCCAAGTCTTTGCGACCCCATGAATCACAGCACGCCAGCCCTCCCTGTTCATCACCAACTCCCAGAGTTCACTCAGACTCATGTCCATCGAGTCAGTGATGCCATCCAGCCTTCTCATCCTCTGTTGCCCCCTTCTCCTCCTGCCCCCAATCCCTCCCAGCATCAGAATCTTTTCCAATGAGTCAACTCTTTGTGTGAGGTGGATAAAGTACTCGAGTTTCAGCTTTAGCATCATTCCTTCCAAAGAAATCCCAGGGCTGATCTCCTTCAGAATGGACTGGTTAGATCTCCTTGCAGTCCAAGGGACTCTCAAGAGTCTTCTCCATACATACCCACTTAATCACAAATCAAAATATAGAACATTTTCATTACCTCCTAAGCTTTCCTTGATTGCCTTCCCAATCTATGTTTTTTCTAGGGCTGTTGGGGCCACTAGGAGAAAAGCAGGAGAGACTCCATCTTGAAGCCTGTCATCCATCTTAAAGACAGGATATGAACTGAGCCTGAACTCTCCCAAGAATGAAGAAACTGATGCTAAGGAAAATCAGGTCTCCTGGAGACTTGGTAGATGGCAAATGGAGACTGTAGTTGAGGTCAGGCTGCCCCTGTTAGATTAACCATGGAGACATCCCTCCCATTATGTAGAATCATTGTTCCCTGCTTTAAACTTAACTGTTTGTTCTCCTAGCGCCTGCTTGTTGTAAAACTCAATCATATACATTAAAGAGGTTGCTAACAGGCAACTGGTCACATAGCGAGGGGTATAAAACTAAGTCTCTCAGAAACATCAAGGTCCTTGGGGACTGATCCGCCTTGGACCTGCTGGCATAATAAACTGTACTCCACACTGAAAGGTATTTATTGCGACTCTGGATTCCACAACGAAGCAACCATTATTATAACTGATGATTCTCACTTAGTCTTGAACTTCATATAACTCAAATCATTCAGTAGGTCGCCTTTAGGCCTGTTGTGTTTTTTTTTTTTTTCATTCAGTATAAAATCTGTGAAATTTATCCATGTATAGCTAGAGTTAGCAAATATTTCCAGTATTCCAAAGTTATTGTATCTATTTACACTGCTCGAGTGAGTCCGGAGTGAGGCAATGTTACAATTTCTCCAAAAGCTTGACAAAACTTGATATTGTTTGTCTTTTTAAATTTCCCAATATGAGTGTATGTAGTGCTATTTCATTTTGGTTTAATTTGCAGGTTTCTGGTGATTAATATTTGGAGGTCATTTTTATTTGCTTTCTTTCTTTCTTTTTTTTGGGGGGCGGATAACTTTTCCTGTTAAGTGAATTCAACTGTGTGTGTTTTAATATGATGGTTTTATCTCTCTTATTGATTGATAGTAGTTCCTTATATATTCTTGATATATTTGTGAGACTTTTTCCTTTTTACCTATCAATATTTTGCAATTCCCTCTCTCTATTGTGTCACTTTACAAAAGAAATTTGCTGAGATTTTTCAAGTCCAGATTATCCTTTGTCATCCTTATATGATTAGTGCTTTTTTTTTTATTCTACGTAAGAAATGTCTCTATAATAAAGTTAGAAAGACAGTCTCCTATGTTTTCTTCTTATGGCTTTATTATTTTTTTTTCACTCAGGACCAAGGTTCATCGTGAATTGATTTTTGTGTATGATGTGAGGCAGAGGTCAAAAACTCCTTTTTCCATAGGGTTATCCACCTGCTCCAGCACCATTTCCCCAATTAAATTGCAGGATCTCACCACAATTTTCATCTGCTGCTAATGAGAGAGTCAATTCCTAAGCAGGTTGATAAGAAGTCAGGGGGTCCCCAAGGAGAGGGGGATCTGGTTTCTCAAGGAGGAAGAAAGGAAAACTATTTTTTCCCCCTCTACATTCCTTCAGTTCAGTTCAGTCAAATCGCTCAGTCATGTCCGACTCTGCTACCCCATGAATTGCAGCATGCAAGGCCTCCCTGTTCATCAACAAACTCCGGAGTTCACTCAGACTCACATCCATCGAATACGTGATGCCATTCAGCCATCTCATCCTCTGTTGCCCCCTTCTCCTCCTGCCCCCAATCTTTCCCAGCATCAGAGTCTTTTCCAATGAGTCAAATCTTCGTGTGAAGTGGATAAAGTACTCGAGTTTCAGCTTTAGCATCATTCCTTCCAAAGAAATCCCAGGGCTGATCTCCTTCAGAATGGACTGGTTAGATCTCCTTGCAGTCCAAGGGACTCTCAAGAGTCTTCTCCAACACCACAGTTCAAAAGCATCAATTCTTCAGTGCTCAGCCTTCTTCAGAGTCCAACTCTCACATCCATACATGACCACAGAAAAAACCATAGCCTTGACTAGACGGACCTTAGTTGGCAAAGTAATGTCTCTGCTTTTGAATATACTATCTAGGTTGGTCATAACTTTTCTTCCAAGGAGTAATTGTCTTTTAATTTCATGGCTGCAATCACCATCTGCAGTGATTTTGGAGCCCCCCAAAATAAAGTCTGAAACTGTTTCCACTGTTTCCCCATCTATTTCCCATGGAGTGATGGGACTGGATGCCATAATCTTCATTTTCTGAATGTTGAGCTTTAAGACAATTTTTTCACTCTCCTCATTCACTTTAATCAACAGACTCTTTAGTTCTTCTTCACTTTCTGCCATAAGGGTGGAATCATCTGCATATCTGAGTTCACTGATATTTCTCCCGGCAATCTTGATTCCAGCTTGTGTTTCTTTCCATCCAGCGTTTCTCATGATGTACTCTGCATATAAGTTAAATAAGCAGGGTGACAATATACAGTCTTGACGTACTCCTTTTCCTATTTGAAACCAGTCTGTTGTTTCATGTCCAGTTCTAACTGTTGCTTCCTGACCTGCATATAAGTTTCTCCAGAGGCAGGTTAGGTGGTCTGGTATTCCCATCTCTTAAAGAATTGTCCACAGTTTATTGTGATCCACACAGTTAAAGGCTTTGGCATAGTCAATAGAGCAGAAATAGATGTTTTTCTGGAACTCTCTTGCTTTTTCCATGATCCAGCAGATGTTGGCAATTTGATCTCTGGTTCCTCTGCCTTTTCTAAAACCAGCTTGTACATCTGGAAGTTCACAGTTTACGTATTGCTGAAGCCTGGCTTGGAGAATTTTGAGCATGACTTTACTGGCATGTGAGATGAGTGCAATTGTGCAGTAGTTTGAGCATTCTTTGGCATTCTCTTTCTTTGGGACTGGAATGAAAACTGACCCTTTCCCGTCCTGTGGCTACTGCTGAGTTTTCCAAATTTGCTGGCATATTGAGCACAGCACTTTCACAGCATCACTTTTCAGGATTTGAAACAGCTCAACTGGAATTCCCTCACCTCCCCTAGCTTGATTCATAGTGATGCTTTCTAAGGCCCACTTGACTTCACATTCTAGGATGTCTGGCTCTAGGTGAGTGATCACACCATGGTGATTATCTTGGTCGTGAAGATCTTTTTTGTATAGTTCTTCTGTGTATTCTTGCCACCTCTTCATAATATCTTCTGCTTCTCTTAGTTCCATACCATTTCTGTCCTTTATCGAGCCTATCTTTGCATGAAATATTCCCTTGGTGTCTCTAATTTTTTTGAAGAGATCTCTAGTCTTTCCCATTCTGTTGTTTTCCTCTATTTCTTTGCATTAAGGATTTGAAACAGCTCAACTGGAATTCCCTCACCTCCCCTAGCTTGATTCATAGTGATGCTTTCTAAGGCCCACTTGACTTCACATTCTAGGATGTCTGGCTCTAGGTGAGTGATCACACCATGGTGATTATCTTGGTCGTGAAGATCTTTTTTGTATAGTTCTTCTGTGTATTCTTGCCACCTCTTCATAATATCTTCTGCTTCTCTTAGTTCCATACCATTTCTGTCCTTTATCGAGCCTATCTTTGCATGAAATATTCCCTTGGTGTCTCTAATTTTTTTGAAGAGATCTCTAGTCTTTCCCATTCTGTTGTTTTCCTCTATTTCTTTGCATTGATCACTGAGGAAGGCTTTCTTATCTCTTCTTGCTATTCTTTGGAACTCTGCATTCAGATGCTTATATCTTTCCTTTTCTCCTTTGCTTTTCGCCTCTCTTCTTTTCACAGCTATTTGTAAGGCCTCCCCAGACAGCCGCTTTTTTTTTTTCTTTTTCTTTTCTTTTCAATGGGGATGGTCTTGATCCCTGTTTCCTGTGCAGTGTCATGAACCTCATTCCATAGTTCATCATGCACTCTATCTATCAGATCTAGGCGCTTAAATCTATTTCTCACTTACACTATATAATCATAAGGGATTTGATTTAGGTCATACCTGAATGGTGTAGCAGTTTTCCCTACTTTCTTCAATTTAAGTCTGATTTTGGCAATAAGGAGTTCATGATCTGAGCCACAGTCAGCTCCTGGTCTTGTTTTTGTTGACTGTATAGAGCTTCTCCATCTTTTGCTGCAAAGAATATAATCAATCTGATTTCGGTGTTGACCATCTGGTGATGTCCATGTGAAGAGTCTTCTCTTGTGCTGTTGGAAGAGGGTGTTTGCTATGACCAGTGCATTTTCTTGGCAAAACTCTGTTAGTCTTTGCCCTGCTTCATTCAGTATTCCAAGGCCAAATTTGCCTGTTAGTCCAGGTGTTTCTTGACTTCCTACTTTTGCATTCCAGTCCCCTATAATAAAAAAGGACATCTTTTTGGGTGTTAGTTCTAAAAGGTCTTGTAAGTCTTCATAAAACTGTTCAGCTTCTTCAGCATTACTGGTTGGGGTATAAAGTTGGATTACCATGATATTGAATGGTTTGCCTTGGAAACAAACAGAGATCATTCTGTCATTTTTGAGACTGCATCCAAGTATTGCATTTTAGACTCTTTTGTTGACCATGATGACTACTTCATTTCTTCTGAGGGATTCCTGCCCACAGTAGTAGATATAATGGTCACCTGAGTTAAATTCACCTTTTCCAATCCATTTTAGTTTGCTTATTCTTAGAATGTCAATGTTCACTTTTGCCATCTCCTCTTTGACCACTTCCAATTTGCCTTGATTTATGGACCTGACATTCCAGATTCCTGTGCAGTATTGCTCTTTACAGCATCGGACCTTGCTTCTATCACCTGTCACATCCACAGCTGAGTATTGTTTTTGCTTTGGCTCCATCCCTCCATTCTTTCTGGAGTTATTTCTCCACTGATCTCCAGTAGCATATTGGGCATCTACTGACCTGGGGAGTTCCTCTTTTGGTATCCTATCATTTTGTCTTTTCATACTGTTCATGGGGTTCTCAAGGCAAGAATACTGAAGTGGTTTGCCACTTCAGTGATTCCAGTGGACCACACTGTGTCAGACCTCTCCATCATGCCCATCCGCCTTGGGTGGCCCCACAGAGCATAGCTTAGTTTCATTGAGTTAGACAAGGCTGTGGTCCTACTGTGAGTAGATCGACTATTTTCTGTGATAATGGTTTCAGTGTCTGCCCTTTTGCAACACCAACCGTCTTACTTGGTTTCTCTTACCTTGGGCATGGGGTATCTCCTTACCGCCACCCCTCCCGACCTTGAACGTGGAATAGCTCCTCTAGGCCCTCTGGCGCCCACACAGCCACCACTCTTTGGACGTGGGGTCACTCCTCCTGGCCTTGAGCGGAGGTAATTCCTCTTGGCTGCTCCTATGCTGTCGCAGCATCTCACTCTCGGCTGCTGCCCCGACTTTGGATGGGGCATAGCTCCTCTAGGCTGCCGCCCCTGACCTCGGACGTGGGGTAACTCCTCTTGGCCATGCTCTGTGTGTCGTTGCAGCCACTCGTGCTTTGAGTATTAAAACTTTATTGTACAGAAGTTCTGACCAATCAAGCCTTGTCTCTGGCCCTGGATTGAATTCGTCTCCTCTGGAGGCCAAGAATCCTGGCATCTTTCAGAGTTCAGCAACAACATTTCACTACCATACCAAGTTTTCCATCTTTACTTTTCATTTTTCATTTACAGGAGATAATAGTAGCATGGAGACTTGCATTCAGTCCTTTCATTGTTGGCTTATTGGCTGGGTGATTTTGAACAAAATAATTTATTGATACTTCTAAAACCAGCAGTTTCTTTTGCTGAGAATGAGAACGTGATTTCTAACGACCTTCAGCTTTAACGTCTTATTTTTCCATATGACCTTCAATAACAATTTGATAGTTTACAAATTCATTAAGATATGCAACTTCAGAGTTGAAGGGTTCCAAGTCTCACCTTGGTTTAAATAACACAAGTTCCAATTATTTATCTAAAACTCTAGGGTTAGATGTGCTTCCTAGTTTAAAATTCACCCAGTTTTGTAAGGTTAATTTGATGCATATATTGTGTAATTCTCACAGAGGGGTTGGCATGCCACACAGTAATCACACCTTAATATATATGCAGTGAAATGAATGAAGAGAGATAAACACTATAAACAGTGATATCCATTTGGGAAATAATCTGTTAAAAATTAGTTCCAAAATATTTTTGATTTTCATACTTCTGGACTGCAGCATGGTGGATAATGGATTGTGGATCTATAGTATTGTACAGCCACAATACATTTAACAAAACAATGTCATTAATGATATTACTTCTGAGCAAAACTTTAGCTAATTTTCTTCAAGTTTTACAGTGAAAATTTATTAGAGTTGGTAGAATGGTTTTTCTTTGCCCATATGAATGCATTAACAGATCAGAATGGAAGCTATATAAAATATTCAATAATATACCTATAATGACCTTTAAGATGAGTAATGTAAAATGAAACAGTAATAATGAAATCATGATGTAAACATTACATATGAAATACATATCTGATTTAGGTATAAATGTCAACATGTTATTGTGCTTTTGCATATATTTTTAAATCTATGCCCATTTCAGAGATAAAACAGTATATAGTTTTCAGGACCATGATGTATCCCTCTATTACTTAAAATGTTCCCTTCCAGTACTTCCTTGTTTGCCAGGGAAACTTTCTGGTATGCACTATTAATCAGTTACTTTCTCCCAAGGCAAATACCTATACCCAAGGACCTTTCATAGCCAATCTTAGAAAAGTATACAGTCATGTTTTATTGCTCCTAAGCTTTGGACATTACAGGTATCTAGTCATTCCTACTAACCACCAATTATCTTTAGAGAAAGAATAAATAAAACAATTTTTTTAAACTGTTTTAAATCCTTCCCAATGGAGCCCTAGGGGAATTATAACAAACTCAGGCTGCGATTCATGGGTTCGCAAAGAGTTGGACACGATTGAGAGACTGAACTGAACTGAACTGAACTGAACTGACTGAACAGGACCCAACACCATGGGATATGAAGAATTTCCCCTATGGAGTTCATGACACAAAATACTGCTCATATTTCAGTTTGATCAATCTAGTTTCTTTATTTCGTTATGGCTGGTTTGAAAGTAAGTTAGGTAACCCTAAGTAAATAATTATTTCACTATTTATAGCATGTTGATGACATACAAAACCAAGTTGCCCTCCATAAGATCAGAACATAAAATGTAGTTAAAACTGTTGCCAAAAAAAAAAAAAAAACAAATTGTTAGGAGTATGGAATGAGAATAATTATTGTATATCTGCAGTCATAACAATTATGCATTTAAAAGTACTACTTATAAAATTGTAGCTCCAGTTCTTAGTAAATAAAAAATATTTTGTTCCCAAAAGTGTCTTCAGTTCAGTTCAGTCGCTCAGTCGTGTCCAACTCTTTGCAACCCCATGAATCACAGCACGCCAGGTCTCCCTGTCCACCACAAACTCTTGGAGTTTACTCAGATTCACATCCTTGGAGTCAGTGATGCCATCCAGCCATCTCATCCTCGGTCATCCTGTTCTCCTCTTGCCCCCAGTAACATCTAAACAGTAGAGTATACTTAGTTTACTAAAGACAAAACCAAAAAACAAAGTTAAAAAAATTAGGGAGGCATGCATTATGTTTATCCTTTTTTATTAATATAAAAATATTTTGTCAAAAAAGGAAATTTTAAAAAATTTCTATGACTTCCCTAGAAATGCAATTATACCTATCTGAATATGATTGGAAATCAAGATCTTATTTCAAAATTAATATATGTCTTGAAAAATAAGTGTATTTATCTTCCACAGCTAAAATCATAGAGAAATAAAAGAATTTACCTACTCAAATAGGAAAGTCACAAGTTGAGAGTTGTAATTTATTAACTACCTCTGACTTTATCAAAGAAGCTTTCAGTAACTTCCACTTCATGTAAGAGAGATAAGCGAATAAAAATTTCTTGCATAACAGATTTTGCTATATGAACAGCTTCCTTAGATTCAAGGATGCTACACACTAATTGTACTTTTCACTGAAGGAAAAAAATCAACTAAGTTTCTTAGGACCCTCCCAAATCTATAGGACTGTTATTCCATTTATTCTTCAAATTTTTATACCTCAATATATTAAAGCTACATCTAAAAATTTGAGTATGTATAAGTCACAGTAAGCATATTAAGAAATGAAGAAGCTTTTATTTTCAATAGTAGAAACTTGGTACAGTATAATTTTAAGAGTTAAACCGAGCTAGTACAATATGTAGAACACTAATGTCATTAATGAAGCTTGATTACATATGAAAAGTATACTGGGTATAAACTAGTGTTTACATATAGTTTTCCTAAAAGTAATGTTTCACTGTCAATTCATCATGGAATTTTCCAGAAGAAATGAAAATAGAAAATTTGCTGTGTACCTCTCTGCAAACAAAGGAGGTAAAAGATGTTTAATGCAAGTTGAATGTCTTCCTTTAACCTTAGAGATTTTTATAAAATGACATCTTTTCTGAAGACAGAGTGATAATAACTTATGACTTTGAGGTCTTAGGCCAGTCTATGGTATTATTGCCAGTCCAAGGAAAATTGTATTTCAAATAACATCCAATCTAACCTTCAACACCTAATCATCTAGAAGGCCTGGAAAGCATAGAGTTCAGATATTAAGAATACTCAGATTACATATGCTATTCTCTCAACTCTCTCTTCTTGAAAAATTAAGGCTGTGCTTTAAGATTGATTTCCAAACTCCATTAAAGCTCTGAAGGTGAGTCAATGGGTTTTACTTTATGTCTCTATAGGCAATTTTGTTACAAAAACAGCAAGAATTATAAAACTTAGAGCACTATGGATGTTTTATGGCTATTATCCTATTTACTACAATAAGAAAAATCATCTGTTTTTGAAAGGTAGAAACATTGCCATTTATAGAAGGAAGGTGTAATTTTGTATTCTAATTGGTTTCTAAGAAAACCTTGCAAAACTGAAGATATATGACCTTCTATCCAGACACTGGATTTAAAAATAATTATTATATTATCACTTTACAAAGCAGGTTTTCTCACTCACATATGTCTCTGATGATGTAGCCACACGTTCTGGGAAACAAACTCACTCAGAAGGACTATGCAGATAGTGGAGTGCAGTTTATGACACCAGCGGGCCCAAGGCAGAGTCTCCTCTTAGCCAAGAATCCCAACCAGTTTTTGTGAAAACCTTATATACTCTAAGTGTACGTGCCCAAACCCACCTCCTCAAATTCCCTGAAATGAGTCTGAACAAAGAAAGAGAAAGATACAATCAAAGTTAAACCATGATTCATATGCCTTAAGCCTAGGTAGTTAACAGTGGACAATTATAAATAGTTCTGTGGTCATACCCCAATAAGCATAATAGAATTTATGATTCTATTTGGTTACACAGATAATTAATGTATTCTTTTAGGCAATGGAGAGTCTAGGTGTGAGCCCTGGGGTTCTTCAATCCGGCGGGCCTAGCTAGTTTTCCAGTTGGTACATCGTTTTCATAGATATTGGGCATATAGCTCAAAGTCCAGTCTGGCCCAAGATGGAGTCCTGCTTTTAAGATGGAGCCTGTTCTGTCTGTTTCCTCCTCAGTGATAGCAGATGAAGAAACATCTAATGAAAGTATTGACTAAAGAGCAGCTCCAAGGTTATTTGAAGGAAAGATACTTTAAAATACATAGGTCTCACCATGATTTATTAGTTTAATGTGACAACTTCCACAGGAAATTCCACTGTCCCTGTCTTCTCATGTATTCCTTGAAAAAAAAGATGCTATTTTAATAGGAAATATGCATAAATCATTTTTAATGAAAAACATTTCATTCACAAGTCAAACGATAGAATTCTCACTAGTATTTTTTTCATTATACACTTTTTACTTTTAACCCTGGTTTAGCCACAAATATTGCCAAACAAAGCTATTTTTATTGCCTAAACAATTCACATACTACCTCATGGATTTTTCAAAAACTGGAAACTCATCTAAAGGATTTGCTTTCTTACTTTAAAAAGAAAAAGAATTCCTCTGATAGTTTCCTCTTTATGTTTTGCTTGACTGCTTTATTCTAAACAAGTGGCATACTATAAGGCACACAATTATCTTCAATGAATAATGAAAGATCATGAAGATAAATTACAGCTATATCAATAGGAATTGGTAACTAATATAGGAATCTGATTCTTGCCCAGAGCAATAGTTAAGGTTGAGTTGCAATGGCAGGAAAAAAATGTGAAGCAAGAGAATCAAATCTGAATTCTGGTTAAATACCATAGGGGAAGTATAATTAAAAACAAAATCTTTGCACAACCTAGAAATCCTCTCCACAAAGTTTGTAGAGAGAAAACTTTTCTATTACTGAATAAGCATTACAGCAACTGTAATGACCATCTCAGGCAACCAGCTAAGTGATTGCAAAGGCAAAAAGAAATCTCACTGTTTCATACAGCCAAGTGAATATGACAAGATACATCAAAGTATTTCAGATAAACAATAACTAGTCCTCAAGTAAGAGAAATTGACAGCATAATTTGTCACATATTATTCATACTAACTTTACCTGATAATTGTATCTACCATCTGTGTTAGCTAGTTTTTTCTGAAAAAAAAAAAGTGAAAGTGTCCAACTCTTTGAGACTCCATCAGGCTCCTCTGTCCATGGAATTTCCCATGGCAAGAATAGTGGAGGGTATTGGCATTCCCTTTTCCCGGTGATCTTCCAGATCCAGGGATCCCCAGCATCCTGCATAACAGGCAAATTCTTTACCATCTGAGCCACCAGGGAAGGCCAGTTTTATCCGATTGAATAAAAAACTTCACAATTTATTACAAAAGATGGTTTTGCATTTAGGAGTCAGGAGACAACCTTGAATTTAGGTTCCTATTCTCTCATAGAAAGTGAGAGATAGGGGCACTCTCTCCCTGAATGCTAGCTTTTCAAAGAATGGCTTGCAGGTTCTTGACAAAAACTCTCCTGGTCCAAAGAGCTGGCCAAAGGCCAACAGACAGAATGCCTATTTAGTTTTCAAAAGGGTTTAAAGACATTCAAAGAGACAAGAAAATACTACAGTGGCAAGTTTTCTAAGGTCAATGCTCCAAGAAAAAGAAGGGGATGAAAAATCTCTTCCCCCATTTTTGACAGGGATAATTAAGCCTCATACTTTTCACTTTTTGTGCTTACAGTACAAACTATTAAGGTTCATTCAACATTAATCATAAGAGAGAATGATTTTATTCAAATTATAAAAAATTATAAAGTATTAGAATGATAAAACTTTTAATTTGTCAAAGCCAGTGTACTATCTCCTTTAATTTGGCAGGTTCTTTACAACTGAGCCACCAAGGAAGCCCTTTAATTACTTAATACATGTAAATAATTGCATATTTCTATAAGGGGTGTATTGAGAGTGAGCAGAATTCTGTACTCTTCCCCACCTAAAGTATGCCTCTTTGGCATAAGAACTTGTTTAGGCTGACTATTTTTAAGAAAGAGCAGACATAGGAAAGGCTTGAAAAACTGAGTAGAGGTTACCCTTTTGTAAGAGATATTTATGTCTATATGAGAAGTATGCACATTGTTAAAATTCTGTTTGTCTTTCTCCTGTTCAGTTCAGTTCAGTTCAGTCGCTCAGTCGTGTCCAACTCTGCGAACCCATGAATCGCAACACGCCAGGCCTCCCTGTCCGTCACCAGTTCCCGGAGTTCACTCAGCCTCACGTCCGTCGATCGAGTCAGTGATGCCATCCAGCCATCTCATCCTCTGTCATCCCCTTCTTCTCCTGTTAATTTGTCTTTTATTATAGGTGAGTTGGTGGTGGTGAGGGGGGTCTCTACCAAGAACTAAATGTGAGAAGAGAATGTGAACAAAGAACAAAAGGGCATCACTCACCACTCTTCAAAGGTTAAGTCATACCCCTCTTCTGTGGCCCACCAACAGTATAACCTGAGAGGAATTCTGGATGAAAAACAGGATGAGGTACTCTGGATACATAGGCCCTGACATAGACATATATCTCAGGGTGAAATTAATGATACGAGATTCTTGCATCTTCCCATACTTATGCAAACACTAAAATCATTAACTTGAGATATCTGTTCTTCGTGATTAGCAAGATGCATGCATGTATTTAGGGCTTCCCTCGTGGCTCAGATGGTAAAGAATCTGTCTGCAATGCAGGACACCTGGGTTTGATCCCTGGGTCAGGAAGATTCCCTGGAGAAGCAAATGGCTACCCACTCCAGTATTTTTGCCTGGAGAATTCCATGGACAGAGGAATCTAGTGGGCTGCAGTCAGCATGCATGCAGTTGCGTCCGACTCTTTGCAACCCCATAGACTATAGCTGCCAGGCTCCTCCGCCCATGGGATTCTCCAAGTAAGAACACTGGTGTGGGTTGCCATGCCCTTTCCAGGGGACCTTCCCAGCAGGGATTAAACCCGCATCTCCAGTATCTCCTGCATTGATGGGTTCTTTATCACTAGGAACCTGGGAAGCTCGGGCTGCAGTCTATGGAGTCAAAAGAGATGGACATTAATGAACGGCTAACATTTTAACTTTTCACACATGTATTTCCCAACCATCAAAATTCATATAGGCCTGTCCCCTACCTCTTCAGAGCACTTTCTCTGATCTAACTCAATAGCTAAGTAAATAACACCCGGGTTATAGTCTTCAGTAATACCTTGGATTAAATGTAAACTCACAATTCTCATGGTTTTTCTTTATGTTAACTGATGGAAGAAAAATATGTTTTATTCTCTGTATTATCCCTGCTTTTGTCCACTGGCAAAATTACTCTTAAATTATATACCTAATTACAAATTCAAGAATCATTTGTGGTTTATGGATTTTCCATTGTCATATTCAAGAAAACCTATTTTAAGGAGTTATATAAAAAAAGGAGCTAGCCTTTGAAAATTCTAATTTCTGAGATGTGAACTGATTTGTTCTCGTTCCCTTGGGTCAATGCCACTTAGGGCTCAGGGATCCTGTACTGAATAGTATTCCCAGGATTGGAATTTTCCCCTTTTAGTGGGCCTTGCTGATCAAATTGGGATCAAAGTCAGAGAAAACCTTCAATCACTAGTGAGATCTAAAGAAATACTTGATATTGAAAACCTACTTCCATTCACTTTATTGATAAAACAGTAACTCAGGTTACACCGGGACTACTAATCATGTTTTTAACTGACCAGTGAGTCCCCAATATAGCACACTGCACATTCATAAAATCCCACTCATGATAATGTATCTTTTCCTTTACCCCTCATAATCCTAATATGGAATCACAAGTTTAAGGCACAATATGCTTAAAATAATACTGTAGAGCTGAATACTATCTTTGTATCTTCTAATACAATTGTCCAAGAATTTCAAAATATTTTTCTTTTTCATAGAATTTCCACAGTGGCCAAAACTCAATTCTGAGGATTTCTCTCCAGAATATACTATTCTTTTTTTGTTTTTTATAAGTTATAACGAACTCAGATGCCATGGCCTCTTAGTGTATATGCAGACTGCCTCACATGCTTTGGCTTTTCAGGTATATTTAATATTGTACGTTATTACATAGGCATATATGTAATATATAGGCATGTGAGTATTTCTATAATATATCACTAAACATAATAGAAAAACAAACATGATTTATTTGGATGACAAGAGAGCTGAAAAGATTAAAAAAAAAGATGGAAAAAATGAAATAAAAATGTTCAATGTAATAATTTTCTTCAGAGTCTTGTAATAAACAGTACACCGGCAGGCCATAGCCAGTCATTCCCAGTGCCTAAGCGAGGGCACAATATAGATTTGCTAAAAGTGTTTTATTTTGAAATGGAGGTTCTGCAATTCCTGGTTATTGATGATGTAGTTTTGTAACATTACTTTTATTCAGCCATGACCAATAGAAAATTAAAGCAACTTTGATCACTTTGGAAATTCTAGGCTTGGTTTTTCATTTGTAACTATCAATTATTTAAAGAATAGTTTGAAATGGCTCTTGGAACCCTTGTGGGGGGGAAAATTACAGTAATTTAGGAGAAAACGTGAATGATCTCAAGTTTTTAGTTCCATATGGAATTAAAATGCCTTATAAAATAGTCACATTGCCATCTACTGACAACTTTTTGTAAAAGAACCAGCATTTTCTCATTAACCTAACTGTCTGACTCTGACTTTAATGATCTATTACTTGACATGTGGCAGTATAAAAAAGGGGTAACATAGTATATCCATTGCTCAGTACATCTAATTGAAATAATCTCACCATTCACAGAAGCCATTTTAAGCTCTTCAAAGTTTAACTTTTATATACTGCAATTAGATACATTTATTAATGGCATTATTGTATAGTATTTCATAGCTGGTAAAACTGTTTTCAGGAAAGTGACTATAGAGTGTATATTAATAAATCTGCCCTGCATGTATGGTACATAGGGACTTGCTAATAGGATTTTCATAATAACAGCATTTATCTCACAGCACATTTTATAATACCAATCACTGTGTAACAGCAGTGTTGTTATTACACTATAAGAAAAATGAGATTTGTGTTAAGGACATGTATTATAACTTGAAACACAGAAGTATCAATACAATGGTAGTTGAAGCACTTGTGCGTTAAACCATTTTCATCCCCATCCCTTTTTGCCTTTGCCAGAGTTCATATAAGAAAACACCCAGTACTATTGTAAATAGATGAAGCATTCACATATCAATGAATTAGTAGCTCTAGAGTGTAGCATCCTGATATACAGTGACTCTGATTCTATAGATACCAAATCAATTCTTTCCAGTCTGTAGTATTCAGCATCAAGTGGAATTTATTCCCCAATTTATTTCTACAGAATCATGTTACTGATTTCTTTTTCTGTCACATTCTAAGATATAGAGTTTCTCTTCAAGTTAAAATTTTTCTTTGCATCCAATCCTGGCACAAAGCCTCTTTAAAAGAAGTCATTTGTTAGCTCAGTAAATGTTTAAAATTAAATTTTATATTCATTAAAAGTAAATTAATATCAAGTGAATATTAAAGCCATGTAAAAAATACTGAAAGTTATATCCTTTATCATTCAAATTCAAAACTAAAATAAAATTTAACCTTAAAATATTGTTTTTCAAGGGAAAAAGTCATGAGTACTTTTATCAGTTTGTAAGATAAGCACATGCTGTATTTTAAAATTTAACATGGAAAAAAAATTCAGACTTTTATGCTAGCCTCATATATAACTTGTGAAATAATTAATACACAAAACCTGAGCTCTGAGTCCCATGTAAAAATAGCCAAGTAACTCAGTTGTTCATAACCATTACAAACAGAAAAAAATTCCAACCTAAAGTTGCTTGTAATAGCTTAACTATAGGTAAAATCAATCAGGGGACATATCATTAGCCTATTGTTTTACATAGTTTTTGCCTAAAATAGATCAATGGATGGAGAGTACACAGTATTGGAGAACTGAAAGCTGTGCACTGTGCACTATTCAAGTAGGCCACACTGTCGGAGATTTTGTCACAACTGGTTCTCCCAGGATTTATTATGAAACACAGTGAACCAATGATTCCCTTGAATGGAGGCCCAAGAAAGCATGGTATTCTGTTCTCAGAACTCCACCTCATTTTGAATAAGGAATCACTCAAGAAGAGATGAAAGGCCTAGATTTCTATGCAACTTTTCAACTACATCTATATAAATGTTAAAGATTTTTGCTATATTTCCTTACCTAGCAAAATAGAGCATTTCCAGGTAATAATTCAGTTATAGCCACTATAAAGAGCATCATTGTTGAAAGATATTTAGGTTTTCTTTTTCCTTCAGGAAGTGCATTTAAAAGACTGCAGAGACATGTATACAGAATATGAGACATTTCCATTAATAGAACTATTATTTCAGTGTATAGAAATTTGTCAATGAAATATTTATATTTGAACTGTAATGTTTTTCACCTTATATTGCTTGCTTCCTATTAAATTTGTGTTATCATGGATTAAAAGAGCATTATCTCAAATTTTATATGACTTTAAAATCAAATCAAACTATAAATGTTATATAAGAAAATCTCATGGTGACAGAAGCTGGCACTGCTCTGTGTGAGGGGTGCTTTCGATGGGGCAAGAGGCAAACGTGAGAGCAGGCAGTAGGAGGATCCATGACAGTTCTGCTTCCCTTTCTCCCATAAAATCATCTTGGGACAAAGAGCACTGGCTCCTGTGACCGCTCAGAACTCCAGTACAGGTGTCTTCAAGGATAAAATCAGAAGAGCACAGAAACCCTGACAAAAGAGAGCTGACAAAAACAGATGAAGAAAAAATGTGGACAGCCACTTTTCCACACTGTTTTCAAATGTCCTGTGTTGTTAAACATAATATATTGTGGGATTGTCTGTCCTAAGGCTGATTCTTCTGGGAAGGTAAAAGGTGAAGGCATTTATCTAAGGCTTTGTGTAATAGGGTAGGTCATTACTAATGGTTTATTTAGTCACTGAGATTTTCCACTCTGGGACTCATCTGTCCTCCTGCCTCCAAATCCCTTAAGCACATTGATGTAAAAGTCTAATTTTCCTTCATAAACATGGAAAGACAGAAGGGCTTCTATCCCTAAAGGAAAATGAACTCATAGATACAAGTAAGACATTTGAGAAACAAACCTACCTCTGAATAAATACGATTGTATTAGAAACTGACATATTAGAATGTATTTATTAAGATTAGAGAGTAAAGAATCTGCTTGCAATGTGGGAGACTACGGTTCAATCCCTGGGTTGGCAAGATCCCCTGGAGAAGGAAATAGCAACCCAGTCCAGTATTCTTGCCTGGAGAATCCCATGCACAGAGGAGCCGGGCAGGCTACAGTCTATGGGGTCACAAAGAGTTGGACATGACTGAGCGACTAACACATATCAAGATTTATAATTAGATAAATAATAAACTAAAAGATAAAAGGAAAGATATTGTTAAGATCAAACAGGAATAAGAAAACATAAAAATAAACAATCATAAATATATTATTAATTAGAATATATATTATCATTTACATATAAATATACATATATAATATTAGAATTAGATGGAATTTGGGAACATATGCATACAGGTAAGGAGATATAGTAGCAAACTGGAAGACTGGATCAAGAAAATTACTCAGAAGGGCACTTCCCTGGTGGTCCAGTGGTTAAGACTCCAAGCTCCCAGTGCTGGGAGGCCAGGTTCAATCTCTGTTCTGGGAACTAGCTCCCACATGCTGCAACTAAAAAAAAAAAAAAGAACCCATGTTCCACAACTAAGACTCAACACAGCCAAATAAATGAATAAATAATAAAAAAAAGAAATTTCTCAGAAAAAGAAATCACAAGAAAGTTAAAAGATAAACTGAGAGATAGGAATGTTAGGGGGAAAGTCCTGATATCTGGAAAATAAGATTATTTTTTCAAAAATAGAAGAAATAAAGATAAAAATAATAGTTTTTTGCAGTAAAAATGGATATCAGCTTCACATATATTTTTTTTGAACAAAAAATATCTCAGATTAAAAGGGCCCTCAGAAAAGAAAATCCCCTTTCATCCTGTATAGGCAAATTGTACACTATTAAGGAGGAAGCAGGGCTTAAATGAAAAGATTGAATGATAAGGGAGCTTTCAGAGTGTGAATTACATCAGAGCCACAACACGGTGTCTGGAATTAGAGTTGATAATTGTGTAAAGAAAAATTATTGAAAATTTACATGAATAAGGCCAAGAGAATCCAGGAACATCATTTATCAAACTCACTCAAGGATCTTTCCGCCATCTAGAAGAATGCACTTTTGTCTCTCTTTAGACTCTGGAATATATGCATTAACTTGTTCAGTTCAGTTCAGTCACTCAGTCCTGTCCTACTCTTTGCGACCCCATGAACTGCAGCATGCCAGGCCTCCCTGTCCATCACCAACTCCCAGAGTTCACTCAGACTTAAGTCCATCGAGTCTGTGATGCCATCCAGCCATCTCATCCTCTGTCGCCCCCTTCTCCTCCTGCCCTCAATCCCTCCCAGCATCAGAGTCTTTTCCAATGAGTCAACTCTTCGCATGAGGTGGCCAAAGTACTGGAGTTTCAGCTTCAGCATCATTCATTCCAAAGAAATCTCAGGGCTGATCTCCTTCAGAATGGACTGATTGGATCTCCTTGCAGTCCAAGGGACTCTCGGGAGTCTTCTCCAACACCACAGTTCAAAAGCATCAATTCTTCAGCGCTCAGCCTTCTTCACAGTCCAACTCTCACATCCATACATGACCACAGGAAAAAACCATAGCCTTGACTAGATGGACCTTTGTTGGCAAAGTAATGTCTCTGCTTCTCAATATGCTATCTAGGTCGGTCACAACTTTCCTTCCAAGGAGTAAGCGTCTTTTAATTTCATGGCTGCAATCACCATCTGCAGTGATTTTGAAGCCCCCCAAAATAAAATCTGACACTGTTTCCACTATTTCCCCATCTATTTTCCATGAATTTATGGGACCAGATGCCATGATCTTCATTTTCTGAATGTTGAGCTTTAAGCCAACTTTTTCAGTCTCCTTTTTCACTTTCATCAGGAGGCTTTTTAGTTCCTCTTCACTTTATGCCATAAGGGTGGTGTTATCTGCATAACTTGTTATTGTCCAGTAAAAATAAAAATAATGTCTATTAGAAATAGTCTCCATTTTTTTTTTATTGCTCTGATGGTGATTAACTGGTTTTAATCTTCTAAATGTCTGTATATCTCTGTTTCCTCAAATTCTCTTTGAAACAGCTTTACCCTTTTACTAGTTCAATCATTAATGAGCTAATGAATTTTTGACAAGCATTCATTCAATATTTATAGGTCACTAAATATTTTAACTTGAGAAAATTATGATTTGATACCTAGAACCTGTGATCCATATTTTGTAAGAAAATGTATTTACAGATGATTTTGTACATCTATACCCTTTACATCCCTGAATACTTCTTTATTTTTTAAATAATCATCTTTAAGAGCTCTGGGGCTTCCCAGGTGGCTCAGGGGTAAAGAATCAACCTGCCAAGCAGGAGACATGGGCCGAATCCCTGGGTAGGGAAGATCCCTTAGAGAGGGAAATAGCAACTCATTCGAGTATTCTTGCCTGGAAAATCCCATGGACAGAGGAGTCTGGTGAGCTACAGTCCATGGAGTCCCAAAGAGTCAAACACAGCTTAGCGAATGAACAGCAGCAGCAGCAGCAGGATGTCTGACTCTGGAATAGGAAAGATAAGTGCTTAGGTCCAGCTGCATGATGCACATAGGGTAAATCAAGTAACAGCACTAAACTTTAGTTTTCTGAACTGAAAATTGGAATGATACTTGTAAATCTTCTTGAAGTTATGAAAATTAAATGAAAATAATCCCTATAGAACACCACAATACACTCCTGAATAACCACAAAATAAATGTTAGCTATTTTAACTTTTACTCTTGAAAAATAACCAAAAAAAATGTACATTAATCTAAAAATCATTTATGTAACATGTTCCTGAAAGAAGGCACATCCTTGAGAGGCAAAGAGAAAACAAATAGTTATGGAAATCCCTGTGGCATATTTATATGACCTTTACTGCTTTATGCATCCTTTAATATCTAAAGAAAATAAAATCAACTGTGAATTACTTATTTATATTTGAACATTTCAAAATCCTTCAGCTAATTATTTGCCAGACGTCCAAAGGAACATGATGTCCATTACTTTGTTATTTTCTATTGAAGTTTAAATGAATCAGTCAATATCTTCCAACTGTCCCAGAACAGAGTTTTCATTTCTTTAGCTTTCAAATTAGAAAGGAGGTATAAAGTTTGTTCTTTATAACAAAGAAGAAATCAAATTTTCAGAAAATTACAAATGATAACTTTAGCTCAAATAAAGCAAGTTAGAAGATAGCATTCATTTCAGGAAATGTGTCAGGTACATATTAATGTGAAAAAATTAGACTATCAGGCCTAAAGGTTCATTCTGCATGTTTTTAGTTTCTGAAGAATATGTGAACCCTTCACTTCTCAGGTATCATAATGATTTTATGTCTGTTCAAATGGACTTATGACATTCAGCTTAAAATGTGTAAGCCATTTGTGCAATTAAAGAGTTATTAACTAATTTTACTATTAATAATTCTAACAACTATTTCAGTACTAAGGATATGATGCAAATAGTTCAGTATATAACTGTGACTAAAGTATAAAGTTTCCTAAGCATAAGTCATGTTTGGTTTTTATTTCATAATGTACAAGTATAAAATCTTACTGGTTAAAAACTGACCAATTAATAAAATCAAAAATGATCTCAGAGAAGAGAAACGGGATGTCATCACCTTTATAGATGAATAGATACATACATGAATATGTGCTTCTATTTTGTCATGAACAGATACAAGTTAGGCACCCTAAAACATTCAACAGGGGTTGCTAGTCTTTTCAAGTATGAGCTGTGCACTTAACTTCATATTGCAAAAGGTTCCTTTGATTCTGATGAACTATTAAATAAAAGTTACAGGAAAAGTAATTTTCCATTTGCTATAATGAATTTTTTGGGCATAGTAGTAAAAAACATTGGTAAGAAAAATGGGCCATATTTCAAAATCAGCAACAAGACAAAACTAAAATATCTCCTCAGCAAAGTATCTGCACCCGTTCTGTCATTACCTGTAAATGGTGACCAGATCTGATTCATTAACTAACGGTCCACATGGCAACTGTTAAAATGACAGAGAGGGTAAACCATTTCCAACTGCAGTCAATTCTAGACCAGTTTTGGAAGGCCATAAATTTGCTCTGTGCCACCAAATTTGCTCTACATTCTATTTCAATAACTTATACTATTGTATTTGAATTATAATTCATTTGCATGTCCTCTTTTGTCAAAATGAATTTCAGATTCTAGATAAGAAAAATGAAATTGGTTGCAGTGAAAAAAACAACAACAAATCTTTAGTATTTAATTGGATCTATAATGATAATATCTGTAAAACTAATAGCAAAATCCAAATATGCTTTATTGAAAAGTTCTTTAGCATTCTCTCTTATCATCTCTCATTTTCTCTGATGTACTAGACCTAAATTGCCACTTATAATGTGTGATGAACATACAGAAACTTACGTGTTGCCTTTTGTTTTATCTAGGAGCAAGTAGATTGTACAAATAAGCTTGATTGCTCTGTGATAGAAAATGTGACCATCTGTAACAATTCATATTGTGAACTTATTACATAGATAATTATTATGATTAGTGTTACAATTCAGCAATCAGAAATCTGTACAGGATCCAAAGGAACACAGCAGGATAATACTTCATTTAAATGGGCTCAGGAAAAATGCAATTTATTTGACACACTTCACAAGAGAGGCAGAATCAATTGGACATATAGCGTAATCATTTTTCTCTCCCTCAGCAGCTCGTCACAAGAGCCAGCATCAGGCATGGAAGGGAGTTTCTTATACACAGCCATGGTTATTGCATCTGTGTAAGCATAGATCCAGCCTTAGGTACACTCAAGATATACTGAAGTTCCTTTTCTCGGGACAGGAGAAGTTTCTCTAAAGACACACTCCTTACATTACATTACATTACATTACATTACATTACATTACATTACATTACATTACATACAGCTATCTTTATGTCATTCAACAAACTTTCCCATCTCTCTAACTCTATTTCACTTCAAATGCAGCCTTTACATTTGGCTTGGACTATGCATTTTACAAAAATCCATTCCCTTCTCCTCAAAGTTCTTTGTAAACTATAAAAAAGTTCATATAAAACTATTCTTTGAAAAAATTCAGTAAATCTTAACATGAGAAATATAAGCTTATTTAAATGTTTTCTAGCACCCAGTGGTTTTCGAGAGTTTAAAAGATAACTTTTTATTGCCATGCTGATAAAATCTGTAATTGTTCAATTTTTAAAAAGCTGTTGTGTGTCTCTAGTTAACCCACATCTGCTACATTAAATAAGATATGACAGAAGGGAACTTGGTGGGAGGTGGAGAGGGAGAAGGCAAAGGAGTCCTAAATACATGCAGGTGGAAAGCTGTTATCCTAAACATCTGGACCTATTTACTAGGTGGTTGCTATTCTGGGATAGACACATGTTCTGTGTACTAACTCCCTCGGAGGAATACAAATAATACAAAAACGAAATGCCTTTCTTGTATAAAATATCAAAATTTGAAAATGTTAATTTTCCAGAACAATCAATTGCACAATCACTAAGATGACAAACCCTTTGTCTTTTTGAATAGAAAATGTAAAAGATAGGCAAGTATTCAGTATTTTCAACATCTATTCTCTATTGTAAAAATGTATATTTCATAATTAAAAACCATTAGGGTTGAAGGTGAGAATTTCATCATGTGACATTTTCTTCAGGGTATCCTATAGTACTTATTGTCTATTTTGTGCCTATATTTCAAGTATCATTTCATTAAAATGATGCATATGTTTTGGAGGAGGGTGGTTATGTATTACAGCAGTCCTTGGTCTTTCTTTCCTCTATATATCATATTAATAGTTTTTGAAGAGGCTATGTACATATACATGGCACAATTTTCCATAAGTATAAAATAATTGAAGAATGAGAAACAAAGTTGTTTCCATGACCATTCATTCACTTTCTTCACGTGGACACTACTAACTATAATTTTGCCTTTTGTTTGCAAGTATGATCTATCGTTTCTTAAGTTTTCATTTTTAACAAATTTATACTACTTATTGTTTAAAACATTTGACCATTTTACAAATTTTTCACAAGATAGCACTCTTCTTTTATGCTTCTTAGATTGTAAATTTCAGATTTCATACCACATTCAACGTTGTATCTGCTCCTTCTGTTTTTTACTTTTTTTTCTGAATCACATAAGTGTTCTGCTCTTGATTGATTATTCAATAATCAGTATCTTTAGACCGCTGAAAGTGGAAAATGGAAGAGAAGGATTGAACTTTCTTCTGACCTCTTTCTAAAGCACATAAACAAAAACACATGCACAATCATATGCCTATGCAAACACATACACACACACAAACTTTCTTCCAACAGAATGACATAAATCTGACTTTTACTGTTTAATGGTTAAGTCAGTAGTCAATATTTGTATTGTGACTATGTACATTAATACTCGTACCTAAGCCATGTAGAATATTCCAGGTAATCTATTAACATTATGTTTCATATTTTACTTGAGTCTTTATTGCCCTGGAGCTAATTTTTTCATTTGGTTACCTCTCAGTGTGACCATCAAAAAGTCATCCTCAGATAATCTCTAAATATCTTCTCAAATAACCCAAATATATTCCCATTCATTTTCACTTTTGCCTGAAGTCGTTTGTCCTCCAGCCTTAATCTGAACCATTGGACTTCTAGATCTATGGCTTGGTGGTTACCTTGGGACATCTCTTGCCCATCAACTTGAAAATTCCTTTTTCTCCTCTGGAAAAGCTCTCTTTCCAGGGAACCTATTTTTCCACTTTTTTGATTCTCGCATGATCCTTGATAGGGGGACTGTTTTCTTATTTCCCCCTAAGAATTCATAATCTTCACTTTATTTCCACTACTATGAAATTTTAGGTGACTGGTTTTGGTATAGGTGTTGATGCACATATACATTCTCAGTCCTTCCAATGAATATTCAGAACTGATTTCCTGTAGAATTTACTGGTTGGATCTCCTTCCAGTCCAAGGGACTCTCAAGAGTCTTCTCCAACACCATAGTTCAAAAGCATCCATTCTTTTCCCAATCATTCTTATGGGACTCTTTAGACAACTCTGAAAACTATTATTAAGCTATGAGACAATTGCGTAATAGTTAAATATGATTTTCACTTTCATATTTTGTTACATTTTTCTGGAACTCCTATTATTAGATATTTCTACTTCCAGATTGGTCCTCTAACTTTGACGTATTTTTCCTTATTAAGACACATCCCCATGTCTTTTGTTTTATAAACTGAAATTTTCATCAACTGTTTTAATATATAGTTATATATGCAGACATTATACAGTTTTATTTATTCTTTTAATGGTTTTCATTAGAGGATTCTATTTTTATGCATACAATCCTTTAAAGTTTTGTCCCTGAGATTTCTATAAGAAAAAAATATAGTTCTTTTTTATCTATTATATTTGATAGTGAAGTATGAAAATTCTGAATACATAAGCCATTGCTTTCAATGACTCTTACTTGTAAATTCTGAAATTAAATGAAATGAACATATTTTGACCACCTGATCAACATCTTGGTTTTTGTGAAAAGTAGGTAACTCGGGGTCTTCTCTGCTATGAAGATAGTTCTCTTATGGAGAAAACAAAAGCATGCATAATGAACAACTATATGAGGTGGGATCAAATAAGATTTTTATTTTGTTTATGTTTTTCTTTTATAATTGAAAGCTGCTGCTACTGCTGCTAAGTCGTTTCAGTCGTGTCCAACTCTGTGCAACCCCATAGAGGGCACCCCACGAGGCTCCACCTTCCCTGGTTTCTCCAGGCAAGAACACTGGAGTGGGTTGCCATTTCCTTCTCCAATGCATGAAAGTGAAAAGTGAAAGTGAAGTCACTCAGTCATGTCCGACTCTTGGCAACCCCATGGACTGCAGCCTACCAGACTCCTTCATCCATGGGATTCTCCAGGTAAGAATAATGGATTGGGTTGCCATTGCCTTCTCCAATTGAAAGCTACTTGGGTGCTAATCTGGAGTAGAAGATTTCCTCCTGCCTCTGAATATAAGAATGGGAATCTCAGAAGCTTCTATTTTTATGTTAAGCCTTATGAATATAGAGATTCTATATGAGAATAATGAAGTGATGAGGCCAGATGCTGTGATCTTAGTTTTTTCAATAATGAGTTGTAAGCCAATTTTTCACTCTCCTCATTCACTTTCATCAAGATGCTCTTTAGTTCTTCTTCACTTTCTGCCATATGGGTGGTGTCATCTGCATATCTGAGGTTATTGATATTTCTCCTACAATCTTGATTCCAGCTTGTGCTTCATCCAGCCTGGCATTTCACTTGATGTACTCAGCATATAAGTTAAATTAGCAGAGTGACAATATAGAGACTTAATGTACTCCTTTCCAGATTTGGAACCAATCTGTTATTCCATGTCCAGTTCTACCTGTTGGTTCTTGACTTGCATACAAATTTCTCAGCAGGCAGGTAAGGTGGTCTGGTATTCCCATCTCTTTAAGAATTTTCCACAATTTGTTGTGATCTACAAGGTCAAAGACTTTGTTATAATCAATAATGGAACTTCCCTGGTGGCTCAGATGGTAAGGCATCTGCCTACAATGCGGGGGACCTGAGTTAGATCCCTGGGTCGGGAAGATCCCCTAGAGAAGGAAATGGCAACCCACTCCAGTACTCTTACCTGGAAAATGCCATGGATGGAGGATCCTGGTAGGTCCCAGTTCATGGGGTCGCAAAGAGTCGGACATGACTGACCAACTTCACTTTCACTTTCACAAGGTGAAAGACTTTGTTATAATCAATAAAGCAGAAGTAGATGTTCTTCTAGAATTCTCTTGCTTTTTCGATGATCCAAAAGATGTTTGAAATTTGATCTCTGGTTCCTCTGCTTTTTCTAAGTCCAGCATGAGTATCTGTAAGTTCACAGTTCACATACTGCTGAGGCCTGGCTTGGAGGATTTTGAGCATTGCTTTACTACCATGTGAGATAAGTGCAATTGTGTGGTAGCTGGAGCATTCTTTGCCATTGCCTTTCTTTAGGATTGGAATGAAAACCGACCTTTTCCAGTCCTGCAGACACTGCTGTGTTTTCCAAATTTGCTGACATATTGAGTGCAACACTTTCACAGCATCATATTTTAGGATTTGAAATAGCTCAACTATAATTCTATCACCTCCACTAGCTTTATTCATAGTTATGCTTCCTAAGGCCCACTTGACTTCACACTTTAGGATGTCTGGCTTTAGGTGAATGATCATACCATCATGTTATCTAGGTCATGAAGTTCTTTTTTGTATAGTTGTTCTGTGTATTCTTTCCACCTCTTCTTAATATCTTCTGCTTCTGTTAGATCCACACCACTTCTGTCCTTGATTGTGCCCATCTTTGCATGAAATGCTTCCTTGGTATCTCTAATTTTCTTGAAGAGATCTCTAGTCTTTCCTATTCTATTGTTTTCATCTATTTCTTTGCACTGATCACTGAGGAAGGCTTTCTTATTCAATATATACAATACAGTATATACAACTGATACAATATATGACTTTACATCTAATACACTGATTATAGTTCTTGAAGGATAATGTATGGCATAAGCATATTTACTTTCAATGTAAATGGGACAATAAAATTAGTTAATTAAAAAAAGATTTCAGTCTATGGTAGTGTTTCAGATTATACATAAATTTGAAAATGGACAAGTCAATGAGCTGTCTTTCAGGAAGACTGGAAAATGCAAGCCTATATGTAAAATCTGGAAGGGAGGATTTCTTGATGGCAGGATTATTATATGAGGTTAGCCAAAATATTCATTTGAGTTTTTCCATAAGATGCTACAGAAAACTCTGAACAAACTTTTTGGCCAACACAATAAATCTACTATGTTATACCAATATTTTTAAAATAAAACCATTTTCTTTTCCTTTGTTAAGCCAAAATACTCTTTAAATTACTATAGAGATGTGGATTGTTTCTTGTTAAATTTTTAAGTGATTGCAATATAAAATTAATACAATTTTAAAATTTGAGATTGAAACATGTATATTATCATGTGTGAAATAGATCACCAGTCCAGGTTCAATGCATGAGGCAGGGTGCTCAGGACTGGTGCACTGGGATGACCCTGAGGGATGGGATGGGGAGGGAGGTGGGAGGGAGGGTTAGGATGGGGAACACATGTACACCTATGGCTGATCCATGTCAATGTATGGCAAAAACCACTACAAAACTGTAAAGTAATTAGCCTCCAATTAAAACAAAAAAAATAAATAAAATGTAATAAATAAATAAATTTGGGATGGACATGCACACACTGCTATGTTTAAAATGGATAACCAGAAAGGACCTACATTATAGCATATGGGACTCTTCTCAATGATATATAGCAGCCTGGATTGGGGAGGAATTTGAGGGAGAATTATTTTTGTTGTTTAGTCAGTAAGTTGTATCCAGCTGTTTGCAAGCCCATGAACCGTAGCATGCCAGGCTTTCTTGTCCTTCACTATGTCCCAGGGTTTTTCAAACTCATGTCCATTGAGTAAGTGATGACATCCAACCATCTGATCCTCTGTCGTCCCCTTCTCCTGGTCTCAATCTTTCCCAGCATCAGGGTCTTTTCCAATGAGTCACCTCTTCGCATTAGGTGGCCAAGGTATTGGAGCTTCAGCTCCAGCTTCAGCAGTGAATATTCAGGGTTGATTTCTTTAGGACTGACTGGTTTGATTTCCTTGCAGTCCAAGAACGGATACATGTATATGTGTAGCTGAATCCTTTCACTGTTCACCTGAAACTATAACAACATTGCTTTGTGGCTATACATCAATACAAAATAAAAAGCTTTAAAAATAAAATTAAATAAAATTTAATACAATTTTACATTAATTTTGAATAGTTCTTAAAATGTATTAAATTTTTAAGTTTTACAAATAGTGCTTTTAAATATTACAGATTTAATCTGAAGAGCTCTACAGTGAAGCTAAAGTAATGACATTATGTATGATCTTATATAAATAAAAAACTGAGGAAAGAAATTTAAATAATTGTACTAATAGGTGGATATCCCATGTCTCAAGCCAGCTTATATGGTAATGGTCTATTCCAAAGCTTTATAAACCTCAGTGACACACTCAGCAGTTTTTAATGATTCTCACTAAAATATTCAAGGTAAATCTTTATATTAAACACAATATTCTGTCCTCTGTTTCCCTGTCCTCTTTTCAGGTTTAGATTAATTTTGAGATAGAGTCTGAGAGTAGATTAGATAGTAATCTAGTATAAGCTGTTTAGAATGGCACAGGCTTTTATTATTATAAATATTCTTAAAAAAACTATATTATTGTTAGCAACAAAATCACAATGCTGCTGCTATATTTAGAAACTAGTCATCCTGAGGGATTAAACCATGATGAACTTTAATGCTAACCAATTTGGGGTTTTACTTAATATCATCTTATTATAAAGGATAGGATACAGTTTTGTGAGGAAATGACACAAAGCACGTCTTTGTGTATCTCAAAATAGAGTGTATCAGTACTTTCATTTCTTTAAATCATAGAAAATTTCAGTATCTGACTAGTTGTGGCCTACAAAATGGCAGTTTTTATCTGGTGTAACCTAGCACATTTGGACCTTTAATTCCTCTAAAAAGAAAAAGAAAGAGAATAAATTAGTTTATTATTAATAAACTAAAATTAAATAGGTTAATTTACACTCATAACACTTTAAAAATAATAATTCTTGTATATGTAAAGCCTTATTTAATTTGGCATATTTAATTTAGACACTTTTGTT
>SJYC01124152.1:0-33666 GCA_006408675.1 Madoqua kirkii | reverse complement strand
GCACAAAAGTTGAAAATATTATATATATATATATTTCTTATTTATACATGCACTATTGAAGATTCTTCAAATCTTAAGTATTTTAAATAGCAACTTTATTAAGATTAATTCACCTACTTAAGATTGATTCTTTAAATGTACAGAATTCAATGGTTGTTAGTATATTCACAAAGTCATGTAGCCATTACCACTATCTGATTATAAAACATTTTTATCATTGCCCCCAAAAATCCTTGCACAGATTAACAGCCTGGGACTATAATTATTTTTAAAAGAAATAGCAAACTACACATACTTTTCCTTGAAAAGAGGACTAGTGCAAAAACAAATAATTTTCATTTCCTAATAGTAAGGAATTAGTGAAAGTGCAGTTTTCCCTTCGGTATGCTTCTATACCAATTGTACTTAGCAATTTTGACTTCATGCTTGGGAGATTTCCAAGGGATAATATTATGATCATAACTTTTTTCTGAATATTTTTCTATAATTTGGACTTGCAATGTCTATTTCCTTAAATGTTTTCCTCCCATGTGTACAGTGAATGTGGTAGGTGGCTGTGTTAATGGCCCTAATTCTTCACTCTCTTCCTCTACCCAGGGATTTTGCCTTATAACTGTTCAGTGCCCTCTCACTCAGCTCTTGAAGGGCCATGTTATTTCCTCTGCCCAAGATTACTTTAGCAGCTGCACTATGAACAGATGAATAAAGTGAGCTTAAACTTTTGAGATGGTTTCCTTTGCCATTTGCCATAAAAAAAAAAAAAAAGTAAGTCTAGGCTAACCCATTGTTCCTAGGAGATGAGAGTCAGTCTCATAAACACTGAAATGAGCCAGCTGACCTGCAAATGTATGAGATATATAAGTAAGTCAAGCCAAGGTCAGCCTAGTTCTTCTGCTACCTGCGAATGAGCTCAGCCAAAATCAGCAGTTTTTTAACCTGACCACATCAGAGATGTGGGCAGTGGATGCTTATTGCTATATATGCCACTGAACTTCTATAGTTTCTTGCTGTGGAGTATTATGGCAATGGTAGGTAACTGAAGCAGTCTGTAATTAATAAGAAACACAAAGACTATGACATAACTTAAAATTTCTATTATTTTTCAAGCTTATGGACACTTGTATTTAGATAGATTTTCCTTAAATCACCATAATCAAATCCTTGTATACAGTAGTG
Organism: Madoqua kirkii; assembly: GCA_006408675.1. Classification (NCBI taxonomy): domain Eukaryota; kingdom Metazoa; phylum Chordata; class Mammalia; order Artiodactyla; family Bovidae; genus Madoqua; species Madoqua kirkii. Next base: position 32,490 of record SJYC01124152.1, on the reverse strand, counting down.
ACCTGTAGTGACCAGTACTTCTGGTCACCAGTAGTGACCTGTGCTTCTAGCACAGATGGAGTGAGCTGGGTAGAGAAGAGAATTAAGGAATTTCATTATCTACTTCCACTTTATTGACTGTGCTAAAGTCTTTGACTGTGTAGATTATAACAAATTTTGGAAAATTCTTAAAGAGATGGGAATACCAGACACATTACCTGCATCCTGAGAAATCTGTATGCAGGTCAATAAGCACAAGTTAGAGCTGGATATGGAACAACAGACTGGTTCTAAATCAGGAAAGGAGTACATCAAGGCTGTATATTGTCACCCTGCTTATTTAACTTATATGCAGAGTACATCATGTGAAATCCTGCGTTGGATGAAGCACAGTTAGAATCAAGATTGCAAGGAGAAGTGTCAATAAACTCATATATGCAGATGGCACCACCCTTATGGCAGAAAGCAAAGTGGAAATAAAGAACCTCTTGATGAAAATGAAAAAGGAGAGTAGAAATGTAGGCTTAAAACTCAACTTTCAAAAAACTAAGGTTATGGTGTCTGGTCCTTCACTTCATGACAAATAGATGGGGAAACAATGAAAACAATAAGAAATTTTATTTTCTTGTGCTCCAAAATCACTGCAGATGGTTGACTGCAGCCATGAAATTAAAAGACGCTTGCTCCTTGGAAAAAAATCTATGACCAATGTAGACAGCATATTAAAAAGCAGAGATATTACTTTCTGACAAAGATCTGTCTAGTCAAAGCCATGGTTTTTCCAGTAGTCATGTATGGATGTGAGAGTTGAACGATAAAGAAAGCTAAGCACTGAAGAATTGATGCTTTTGAACTGTGGTGTTGGAGAAGACTCTTGAGAGTTCCTTGGACTGCAAGGAGATCCAACCAGTGAATCCTAAAGGGAATCAGTCCTGAATATTCACTGGAAAGACTAGTGCAGGAGCTGCAGCTCCAATACTTTGGCCACCTGATGCTGGGAAAGATTGAAGGCGGGAGGAGAAGGAGACAACAGAGGATAAGATTGTTGGATGGTATCACTGACTCAAGTAACATGAGTTTCAGCAAGATCCAGGAGTTGGTGATGGAAAGGGAAGCCTGGTGTGCTGCTCTTCACGGGGTCGCAAAGAGTCAGACATGACTGAGCGACTGATCTAAACTGAACTTAGTATAACCCAAACAAAAGTTGGTTTAAGAAAACAAACTTATTGCCTTCAACAAGCAAAATAGAACCAAATGAGAATATTGTCATTTGGAGCTGAAAAACATTTTACTCATACAACCAATGAAGACGAAATAATTGAATACTGCCATGCTTATTATTTTAAAACACATCCAGTCAAACATAGAGACCACTTCAAATAGTTTGAATTTATTTAATATATTTCTGGATGCTCTAATATAAGCTACATGGGATGAAACAGTATTTATGGTGCCAGCACTTATAAGGGTTTAGGCTCTGTCAAATCAGAACATAGACATATCTCAGGCAACCAGAAGCAGAAAAACTAAGGGGCCATTTGACTCTAAGTTCTTTACAGCATAGAGCCTCCATGTGAAGACATAAGATCAGTCAAGAAGTCCAAAAAAACTTGCAAGAATCAAAATAGGAGCCTAAATCAAGCATTATGGTCTGAGGAGACTTGGAGCCAAATAATGTCAGGAGTGGAACAGTATACACTGGGCTATTGGCACAAACAGGACTGAAAATTACTTGTCTTTCTTTCGCACAAGTCTGAGTACTTGATATATGTTCGTTTTAAACTGCAGTCATGCCAAACTATTTCTTCAGGGGCATATTCTAGTCTCAGTAATGTTTACCTATGTATATACATATAAGTATACAGAAGGCCATAATCCCACACTTTTAGATTGGCCTAATACACAGTTTAAAACAATCCTGGCCTGAATAAATGTATGAAGCTAAGAAGTATTGCCCTGAATATGGACATACTTCTGAAAATCGTTTGCCATAAGAATCTGAAGAATATTAGATGGAACTACCAATTTAAATATTAGCAGACCATGGAATTTCTAGTACTTGTAGGCACAACATATTAACAATAGGCTAGAGTAGAAAGAATGCTGGTTGAGAAAGGAGACAGTTTACAGGAGACCAGAAACAGTCAAAGTTATGACATGGTCAGGTGTAGACCTCCGTGACTTTGTAGACCAAAGCAATGGAGAAAAACTTGAGAATAACCTAAACACTCACAATTGAACCAAAAAATAAAGGATTGAAACAAATCAGATGTAGGGTATGTGTACAGAAGATGAACAAACTAGAAATAAACTAGACATGACCTAATCAATTAGAAGAGAAGCAATACTCAAACTTATACTGGAAGAAAACTTTCTTCCTCCAAAGAAATGAAAGTGAGGGTTTTAGGTCAAAATGGTGATACTGGATCAGTCACACTAATTCCAGTTTTGGTTAAATACTAAGCATGTGTCTGCTTCTGCTCACATGCAAAGGGCCACTGAAATGATGATAACGTGAGAAAGAGAAACAGTGAAAGAAAACAAAACCTCTCAAAATGCTGAAAGTTGGGGAAGGGCAATCATCAGACATACTACAGATGCCTGGAACACTAAGCTGAATGGATTAAATAATAGGAGAATGAGCTGAAGAAGCCAAAACAGTAGCTGGAAGAGTCACCCCAGGCAAACCTCAGAAAAGTCAAACACATAAAACAGCAGCATGTCAGAGATCTTTTATTTTCTCAGGTTACTGAGGTATCATGTATTACCCAGATTATTTGTTTTTAAGTGAAAATTGCTTACCATGAATGGAGACAAAATGTCCTGCACTTCATATCTTGAAACTTCTTCTCTGGGAGCTCTAGCCTGGATTCCAGGTCTATGCGTGGATTTAAATCCCTCAGGCCATTCTGAATGCAGTCTTGGTTATGCACTGTTGCTTTCAGGACCAAATGCACATGCTTACTACCAGGCTCCTAACTTGGAGTAAGCTAATTAGTGATTTCTTTAGGTAAAGTCACAGGCCAAAATTTTTTATTTGACAAGTGCTTGATGTTTATACTTTAAAAAAATTAATTATGTAGTTTAAAATAGTCTGCATTAAAAAATTTTTCATATGAAAAAAACTTCAGGTTTTGGAGAGTTGGCTACAAACATCCTGATTTTTCATTCTGCTTAATTCAGTTCAGTTCAGATCAGTCACTCAGTAGTGTACGACACTTTGTGACCCTGCAGCATGCCAGGTTTCCCTGTCCATCACAAACTCCTGGAGCATACTCAAACTCATGTCCATTGAGTCAGCCATGTCACCAAGAATTTCATCCTCTGTCATCCCCTTCTTCTCCTGCCTTCAATGTTTCCCAGCATCAGGGTCTTTTTCAATGAGTCAGTTCTTTGGATCATGTGGCCAAAGTATTGGAGTTTCAGCTTCAGCATGAGTCCTTCCAACAAATATTCAGGACTGATTTCGTTTAGGATGGACAAGTTGGATCACCTTGCTGTCCTCAGTTCAGTTCAGTTCAGTTCAGTCGCTCAGTTGTGTCCAACTCTTTGCGACTCCATGAATCGCAGCATGCCAAGCCTCCCTGTTCATCACCATCTCTCGGAATTCACTCAGACTCAGTCCATCAAGTCCGTGATGCTATCCAGCCATCTCATCCTCGATCATCCCCTTCTCCTCCTGCCTCCAATCCCTCCCAGCATCAGAGTCTTTTCCAATGAGTCAATTCTTCGCATGAGGTGGCCAAAATACTGAAGTTTCAGCTTTAGCATCATTCCTTCCAAAGAAATCCCAGGGCTGATCTCCTTCAGAATGGACTGGTTGGATCTCCTTGCAGTCCAAGGGACTCTCAAGAGTCTTCTCCAACACCACAATTCTAAAGCATCAATTCTTCGGCGATCAGCCTTCTTCACAGTTCAACTCTCACATCCATACATGACCACAGGAAAAACCATAGCCTTGACTAGAGGATTTTAGTCAGCAAAGTAATATCTCTGCTTTTGAATATGCTATCTAGGTTGGTCATAACTTTTCTTCGAAGGAGTAAGCGTCTTAATTTCATGGCTGCAATCACCATGTGCAGTCATTTTGGAGCCCCCCAAAACAAAGTCTGACACTGTTTTCACTGTTTCCCTATCTATTTCCCATGAAGTGAAGGGACCAGATGCCATGATCTTCGTTTTCTGAATGTTAAGCTTTAAGCCAACATTTTCACTCTTCTCTCTCACTTTCATCAGGAGGCTTTTTAGTTCCTCTTCACTTTCTGCCATAAGGGTGGTGTCATCTGCATATCTGAGGTTATTGATATTTCTCCCGGCAATCTTGATTCCAGCTTGTGTTTCTTCCAGCCCAGCGTTTCTCATGATGTACTCTGCATATAAGTTAAATAAGCAGGGTGACAATATACAGTCTTGACGTACTCCTTTTCCTATTTGGAACCGGTCTGTTGTTCCATGCCCAGTTCTATCTGTTGCTTCCTGATCTGCATACAGATTTCTCAAGAGGCAGGTCAGGTGGTCTGGTATTCCCATCTCTTTCAGAATTTTCCAAAGTTTATTGCGATCCACACAGTCAAGGTTTTGGCATAGTCAATAGAGCAGCAATAGATGTTTTTCTGGAACTCTCTTGCTTTTTCCATGATCCAGCAGAGGTTGGCAACTTGATCTCTGGTTCCTCTGCCTTTTCCAAAACAAGCTTGAACATCAGGAAGTTCACAGTTCAAGTACTGCTGAAGCTTAGCTTGGAGAATTTTGAACATTACTTTAGTAGCATGTGAGATGAGTGCAATTGTGCAGTAGTTTGAGCATTCTTTGGCATTGCCTTTCTTTGGAATTGGAATGAAAACTGACCTTTTCCAGTCCTGTGGCCACTGCTGAGTTTTCCAAATTTGCTGGCATATTGAGTGCAGCACTTTCACAGTATCACATCCTAGGTACTCTTAACTGTCTTCTCCAACACCAGAGCTCAAAAGCATCAATACTTTGGCACTCAGCTTTCTTTATAGTCCAACTCACATCCATACATGACTACTGGAAAAACCAGAGCTTTGACTAGATGGACCTTTGTTGGCAAAGTAATGTCTCCGCTTCTAAATATACTGTCTAGGTTGGTCATAACTTTTCTTCCAAGGAGCAAGCGTCTTCTAATTTATGGCTGCAGTCATCACTTGCAGTGCTTTTGGAGCACAAAAAATATAGTGTCACTGTTTCTCCATCTATTTGCCATGAAGTAATGGGACCTGATGCCATGATCTTTGCTTTCTGAATGTAGAGCTTTAAGCCAACTTTTTCACTCACCTCTTTCACTTTCATTAAGACTCTCTTTACTTCTTCTTCACTTTCTGCCATTAAGGGTGATGTCATCTGCTTATCTGAGGTTAGTGATATTTCTCCTGGCAATCTGGATTCCAGCTTGTGCTTCCTCCAGCCCAGAGTTTCTCATGATGCACTCTGCATAGAAGTTAAATAAGAAGGATGACAATATACAGCCTTGACGTACTCCTTTTCCTATTTGGAACCAGTCTGTTGTTCCATGTCCAGGTCTAACCATTGCTTCCTGACCTGCATACAGATTTCTCAGGACATAGGTCAGGTGGTCTGGCACCCCATCTCTTTCAGAATTTTCCACAGTTTATTGTGATCCACACAGTCAAAGGCTTTGGCATAGTCAATAAAGCAGAAATAGATGATTACTGGAAAAACCATAGCTTTGACTAGATGGACCTTTGTTGGCAAAGTTATCTCTCTGTTTTCTAATATGTTGTTTAGGTTTGTCATAGCTTTTCTTCCAAGGAACAAGTGTCTTTAAATTTTACGGCTGCAGTCACCATGATTTTTGGTGATTTTGAAGCCCCTCAAAATAAAGTCTGCCACTGTTTCCCCATCTATTTGCCATGAAGTGATAGGACTGGATGCCATGATCTTAGTTTTTGAATGACACTGAAAGATGAACTCCTCAGGTTGGTAAGTGCCCAATATGCCACCAGAGAAGAGCGGAGAAATAACAACAGAAAAAGTGAAGAGACAGAGCGAAAGGGAAAACAACACCCAGTTGTGGATGTGACTGGCAATAGAAGTAAAGTCTGATGCTGTGAAGAACAATATTGCTTAAGAACCTGGAATGTTAGGTTCATGAATCTAGGTAAATTGAAAGTGATCAAACAGAAAATGGCAAGGGTGAACATTGGCGTTTCAGGACTCTATGAACTAAAATGACTGGAATAGGTGAATTTAATTCAGATGACCACTATATCTGCTACTGTGGGCAAGAATTCCTTAGGAGAAATGGAGTAGCCCTCATAGTCAACAAAAGAGTCCAAAATGCAGTACTTGGGTACAATTTCAAAAATGACATAATGATCTGTTTGTTCCAAAGCAAACCATTCAATATCACAGTAATCCAAATTTATGCCCCAACCAGTAATGCTGAAGAAGCTGAAGTTGAATGGTTCTATGAAGACCTACAAAACCTTCTAGAACTAACATCCAAACAGATTTTCTTTTCCGTATAGGGAAGTCAAGAGATACCTGAAGTAACGGGCAAATTTGACCTTGGAGTACAAAATGAAGCAGGGCAAAGGCTAACAAACTTTTGCCAAGAGAGTGCACTGGTCATAGCAAACACCCTCTTCCAACAACACAGGAGAAGATTCTACACATGGACATCACCAGATGGTCAATATCAAAATCAGATTGATTATATTCTTTGCAGCCAAATTTCATTTAGATATTAGGAATTCCTTACCCAGTAACTGTTGTTCACAAGATTCAGTCAAGGAAATCTCCTTACACTAGTGTTAATGATATGTATTTCATAAATGTGTTAGAAATTCTAAAATAGCTAATGCTCCATTTTGCTTTAGAATTGGAAGCTTTTATAACAGGTCTACATATGAACAATTCAAAGAACTAATCACCAGAGTTTATTGAGACAAAATTATATCCTTCACAGTTTTTCCAGTTCTCTAAAGAGTCCCCCTATAGCTTGCTTCTTGTGACTGATATGAAATTCAAGATTTGGGTTCAATTCACTTAGGCTTAAAAGCTGTTTCAGTCTTTGCTTTCGAAGTCTTATAGAATTTAAGTTTTATTGATAGATTCCTCAGTATTTAAGATAGGAGAAGTATGAGAACTCCACATTTAACAGTGGATCTCTCACCACAGTAGTGGCTTATTAGAACCTCGTTACTTTACCTTAAACACAGATCTGAATGACTTGGAGAGCTGGTTAAAATCCAGATTACTGCCCCAGATCCAGGGAGTTTCAGTCTAATCAGTAGATCTGGGGCAGGGCTTTGTAAATTTGCTTTTGTAACAAGTTATACAGTTAATACAAGGACAAAACTTTGAGAACCACTGGTTTCAGATATTTGTCTAATAACTTTTCACCTGAAATAATATATATTTGAAACATGAAAAATATCTTGTGATGATTTTATCTATGTTTATGTCTCCAAAGAGACAGATGCCCCCATATACTCTAATAGAAACATAAATTTTATGTCTAGTAGTAAGTTTAACTTGTTAATGTCTCTTACACTAAATGAATATTACCAGTGCAGTTGTACCTGAACTAGGGCACTATTTTAGATATGTAAAATGCTACTCTTTAGCTTTCTATACATTTTAAATTTTAAATAAAAATCTTACCTAAAATGGTCTCCTGGGGCTTTTCATTGAATCTTTTAAGGTGATTCATTGGCTGAAGGAATGTAGAAGTTAATCATTTTGATTAATTTCTAGTTAGCTCTACCTGTATTCCAGACTTCCCTGGTGGCTCAGATGGTAAAGCGTCCGCCTACATTGTGGGAGACCCAGGTTCAATCTCTGGATCAGGAAGATCTCCTGGAAAAGGGAATGGCAACCCACTCCAGTATTCTAGCCTGGAAAATCCCATGGATGGAGAAGCCGGGGTAGGCTACAGTCTATGAGGTCTCAGAGTCAGACAGACTGAGCAGCTTCACTTTCCTTTCACTTTCCTTGTATTCCAGAGGAAATAATCAATATTACAATTTGAAAAAAGCCAGGCTAAGTTTCAGCAACACATTTAGAACATGCACAGTTAATTTCTGACAAATCAGCTTATGGGCCTTGCTGGAAAAAAGGTACATCTCTCTTATTTAGTCACAATTTATTAGAAATGGACTTATTCCATTTTTCCTAAGAAATGGAAAATATAAAAAAATGAAAATAGAAAATGTAAATCTTTCATCATTTACCTTTATCTTATTTTAATTTTTGACTGAGAATATCTACAATCACCAAAGTTAATCATTATTATTAAAATTATTATTGAATACAACAAAAGACATTCTCTACAATGTGCTAAATTTTAAGAAAGCCAAGAATTTCACATGCAGATTAGTTTTTTTTTTTTTACAAATTTGGAATACTTAGAGCTGAAATAGTTTTGAAATCAGAGATTATTTACTTGTAAACAACTTTTGATTCTCCTGGCATTTCAGAATATTTATTTTGAGATGTTGTTGTACCAAGTATTATCTCGAAGACTAAGGGAAATGCCAGAAGACAATAGAATCCCTTTTGGGGGGAAAAGGGATGTATTTTTTGGTAAGAAATATAAAACAATTTGGACAACATTTTTTCTCCAGTTCTTCAGCATGGAGAATGAAATCTTGTGAATAAAATCTTGTCAATCATTCCAGTTAAATATTTTAGTGTTAAGACAATTTTTATTTTTTAGAAATATAATGTTTAACTGTATATAACACACCACAGTGCATAGTGTTTTCCAGGTTTATATAGAATTCCAAATAAAAATCAGAGAATAACAGTATTTCTGTTTAATTTTAAAACATGTTGCAGTAAATGCTAACAAACTCAGAATTAATTATGTCTTCTATAATTAGGTGATGAACTAACCATGAGGCTGTTTTTGCACATTTCTATAAGAAAGAACACTAAATATATAAATAAAATGCCTTCTAAAACATCCAAAGAGTCAACCTGCATTGAAAACCTGCATTTGTATCTGCAGGTCCTATACACTGACAACTCTGCCCTTCTCCTGTCATTTCCTTTAATCCAGCTACTGATATTTTAATTTTACCAAAGAGCTGAAACTTCACTTCTTATTAACAATGCATATAAATCCTAGCTCAGAAAATACTCAAATGCAAAATCTTTCAAAAACTTAGAATGTAGAACATAATTGGCCACTTTTATACAATGACCCTTCTGCCATGTTGCCTACAATAGTTTCTCCACACACTTGACAAATCTGGAACTGAATATCCTCCATATTTTGCAGTTCCCCAATAGAAAATTGCAGTGGCACAATTTGGTTGGTTATAAATAAGTTCTTTGTAACCCCCCCCCACCACCACACGCACACACACTATATTTCAGAGCAACTGATGGACATTGTTAAATGTAGAAGGTGAAGGAGCCTTTGCTTTACTGGTCAGATATGCCTCAGGTCAAAATTATAATTCTCATCATACAGCAACTCATTAGATACAAGGTAAAAATTTTCCTCATATCATCTGCCTCCTGGGATTTGGACTTTTTTTCTGTTTTGATGAATCTGTGCCTTTTTCAGGGGGTGGCTGATACTGAGTTAATTGACGTGAACCATGAACTTCCAGATGTTCAAGCTGGTTTTAGAAAAGGCAGAGGAACCAGAGATCACATTGCCAACATCCGCTGGATCGTGGAAAAAGCAAGAGAGTTCCAGAAAAACATCTATTGCTGCTCTATTGACTATGCCAAAGCCTTTGGCTGTATGGATCACAGTAAACTGTGGAAAATTCTAAAAGAGATGGGAATACCAGACCGCTTGACCTGCCTCTTGAGAAATCTGTATGCAGGTCAGGAAGAAACAGTTAGAACTGGACGTGAAACAACAGACAGGTTCCAACTAGGAAAAGGAGTATGTCAAGGCTGTACATTGTCACCTTGCTTATTTAACTTATATACAGAGTACATCATGAGAAACACTGGGATGGATGCAGCACAAACTGGAATCAACATGGCCCTGTCAGGAAGTGGAGATCATTGAGGGGCATCTTGGAAGGTAGCTATCATACCATTTAAATGTAAGTTTGTGCTGTATTAATATGTCAGTGTTGTTACTATAGGTAGATTTCTCCAGATATTCTAGAAGGAGAGAAATTTCAAATGCATTATAAAGAAAAACAGGGAATCAATAATGCATTCAATTTGATGAGGAAAAATAAATATAAATCCAGAAGATATGGAGATTTTGCATCCATGGATAGAGTTATGATGACATGAAAACATCAAGAAAGTTGATATGGACGGAAATCAATGATTTTGTTCTGAGAATATTAAGTGTCAGATGACAATAAGGTACTTAAATAATATATTTATAGTTGATATTTGGAGATTTGACACTACCCGCCCAGGGAGAATTCAGAGATAAGAATGAAAGTCTGGCCATTATAGGCTTTATAGTGGAGGGGATATAATCTAGAAATCGAACTAGTAACCAAATAATTAAGGAACAGGAAAAAAAATTATGAGCAAGAAAGAAAAGAAACAAACTTTCATGGTGAAAGGGAAAAGGAGAAATTATTACATTTTAGTTCATGAAATCATGAGAAGAAAGAAAAGTCTAAGAATAGGTTTGCAAACATCAAGGACACACTCACATTCCCAAATAAGAACACTGTTTCTTCTTGGGTTAAGATGTCAGGTTCTAAGCACTACCCATCTCTGGCATCCTGGGTCCCTATATTATTATTAAATAAGATTAATTTTTATGAGATTTTTACTCCCAGTTTTAAAAGAAAACAATTTCTACAAACTTTAGAGCAGCAAGTAGCAAATTAAATTGGAAACAGCTTGGGTAGCATTCACCTTCTGTCAGTACGACACCGCCTTCAGCTGTAAAACTGATTGACGGGATTCCAAATGGAAAAGGTATGGGAGGCTGAATATAAAGGGAAATATTTGACTGTGGATTTAAAATATATGAGAGAAGAAAATATCTGAATAAATATACTTCTGCTTAACATTTATTGAAACAAGGTAAGATACTAAAAACATGTTGATATAAATGTCTTGTGTCTTTTTATGCTACAAGACAAACGGCTGCTATTGATTCTCAGTGAGTAGCAGTAGTGGGAGTCTTTAAGCATCTTGTTTTCCTAATTTCCAGACCCTCAGGAGACTAAAGGCTTCCCAAGTGGCTCAGTGGTAAAGAAACTGCTTGCCAGTGCAGAATCTTCTGCAGGAGATGTGGGCTTGATCCCCATATCGGGAAGATCTCCTGGAGGAGTAAATGGCAACCCACTCCAGTATTCTTGCCTGGAGAATCCCATGGGACACAGAAGCCTGGTGGGCTGTAGTCCACGGAGCTGCAAAAGAGTCAGAGACAACTGAGCGACTAACACTTTCAGGAAATTTAAACCTACTAAGAAAAGTGAGGGATTCCACTGAAAATATGGAACCAGGGGTCTGAGTAGTCCTCTCCCCTGGACAGTTGAGCAGTTAAGTCATTCAGAATCAAGCTGAGCAGAAATCTCCGAAGTCTTAGATTGTCTTACCCAAATGCAGCCTTATGAATATAAATGCAGAGAAGTAAGGAGAGTGAATAACAGACAGGATGATGAGGATGATGGATTACTGCAGCAGCTATGTTGGTGGCAGAGCTAGGCCAATACGTGACTCTACAGCCTGGGATCCAGACCCTACAGAGAAAGAAGAAAGGATGGCAGTTGTGAAAATCCAGGGCATGTTCGCTCCCCATAGCCTAATATGCAAGAGTGTTATGAGTTCAACTCTCCATTTTTTTATTATTTTTTTCTTCTGTAAGGGAGGGAAAATATCTTCACCTACATTTCTATATTCTTCTACCTGGCTAGGAATTAAGCTGACATGAGAAAAATTAAGAAGAGAAAATCAAACAAAAGTTCAGTGACATGTACATGTGGGAGAGACCCAGGAAAACTGAGTTACTTGCCAAGAAAGCCAAAATCCTCACCTTGAACACCATCTTCAGCTAAAGACAACAGAGAATGCTGGCCAGAGTGGTTTGAGACTTCAGAGGGAAAGAAGGAAACTTACATGGAGATGGAAAAGCAAATGTTTGGTAACGTATATTTGTTAAACCATTTAGGGATGGTGGGACACACAGTGGACTCTGACCTCCGGGCTCCTGAGTCTTCCCCATCACACACAGCCCACGCTCTTTGCAAATGTCTCTGGTGATAGCTCTATTCTGAGAACTGGTCGTGTATCTAAATTCTTTAGGCAATTATGGGAACGTAACAAGAAAAACTTCCTAAATCTTCTGCTTATTAAAAATAATCATCCTAAATTAATCCTCATGCTAAGGAGACTCCTTTTGTGTAGGCAAATTTTGCTCCCCTGCACTTCAAATGGATGCTACTCTACCAGTGGATGGTCATAAAATCAGCCACAATACTATACCAATTATGAATAGAGCCTTTGAGGTCAGACAAATAGAAGTTAAATCCTGACTCAACTCCTTATTTGCAGTGTGGTTGGGGTAGCTTCTTGACTCTCTAAATCTCAGTTTCCTACATATCGTGGAACTGTTGTAAGGTGTAAGTTGTTATAAGGTGTAAGACAGTTGCCATTTACTGAATAATTCCCAAGTCCTTGACAAACACCATCTTTTGTAAATCTGTGAAACAAACCCCTTAGTGGGTTGTCTACAGATAAGGTGACTGACAGAGAGGATGGGTAACATTCCCAGTACTGCAAAATTGGTGAGCTAATAGAGCTTGTCTCAAACTTAGATGTGCTTAATTCTGTAGTGTCTGCTTTTGACCCCTGACTGACAAAGGACAAGCACTTAAATATCTATTGCTATCATTATTAAAGTTAAAAACTGAAAACTGAAAAAGTGCAAAATCATAAGGGTAATATTAATTATGTACTATCATTGTTGCTCTAGTAACAACAACTATATATACTGAGTACCGGCATATGATCAAGGCCTTTGCATAACTAGCCTCATTCAACAATCAAACATCTTTATGTGGCTAGAATTATCACATACAGTAACAATAATCTTTAATAAAAGAATACTTAGAATTAACAAACTTTATTATCTCAGAATTGAGGAAGAACAGACTAAAGTACATGTGGATAAAGAAAAATTAAGGTCCTCAAAACAAGCCGATTCTATAGAATTTGAATCATAATCCACTGTAGTTGTCCATAGTATACTCTGAAAGGAATTCAGGATGAAAAACAGAATGAAGTACTTTTTGCTTTGGACAATCAGACTCTTAGATAGTTAGATGCATGCCCCAGGAAGATTTTCAGTGACCTCAGATTCCCATATTTTCCCAGACATAGAAAAACACTAAAATCTTTAAATTGGGATGTCTATTTTTTTTGTAATTAGCAGTAATCTTTTACCAAGATGTATGCTGGTGGGCAGTAGTCCATAGAGTCACAGAGTCAGACATGACTGAAGAGACTTAGCATGCATGCATACTTGACTGTGTGTATTTCCTAGACAAAAAAAAGAAAAAAGAAATCATCTGTGAACTGGCTGTCCTCTACCCTATCAGATAAGTTTACTCACAGCTCCTGAGTGGCTGGCTCCCAGGCTATATTCCTCATTAAGACCCAGAATAAAACATAACATATTTCTTTAAGTTGACATATAGAATATTGAAGTAATTGAGACACGGTCACATATCTACTAAATGCAGGAGCCAAAATTCAAAATCATACTGTGTGACTGCAGAACCTACTTGTGTACTTAGTCACACAGTCATGTCTGACTCTTTGAAACCCTTTGGACTGTAGCCCGCCAGACTTCTCTGTCCATGGCATTCTCCAGGCAAGAATACTGGAGTGGGTTGCCATTTCCCTCTCTAGGGCATACACAGCTCCTGAGTGGCTGGCTCCCAGGCTATATTCCTCATTAAGACCCAGAATAAAACATAACATATTTCTTTAAGTTGACATATAGAATATTGAAGTAATTGAGACACGGTCACATATCTACTAAATGCAGGAGCCAAAATTCAAAATCATACTGTGTGACTGCAGAACCTACTTGTGTACTTAGTCACACAGTCATGTCTGACTCTTTGAAACCCTTTGGACTGTAGCCCGCCAGACTTCTCTGTCCATGGCATTCTCCAGGCAAGAATACTGGAGTGGGTTGCCATTTCCCTCTCTAGGGCATCTTCCTGACCAAGGGATCAAACCCAAGCCGCCTGATTACAAGTAGAATCTTAAGCACTGAGCCAAGGGGAAAGCCCACAGAATCTACATATTCTAACACTAATTCATGGAATATACTGCCTGTCACCACTTGAACACAACTGTTCTCCTTCTCAACCAAGGTCTTGCTATTTATTAAATTTGTTTTTATGTGTGTGTATATGTATTCAAAAGTTTTATTCATATTTAAGTATTCAAAAATTGTGTTCATAATGTGCTTACCATTTCATGCTCTTTTTTCTTCTAGCATTCCCTCATAACTTTTCCCTACATTCTCCTTCAATTGCCATAATTATATTTTATTTCATTCATGCATAACAGTCTATACAGTAATGTTTTAAAACTGAGAAAATCATTCTTCTATGATTTAACATTTCATTTAACTTGTATTCAGTTTTGCCTGACACAAACAACTCTACAAGAAATTCCTATGTATATGTGTATAACTTTTTTAGCTATCAAATTATTTTCCAACCTAAATTTTCAGATAAGATTCTTCAAGTATATGAACATTTGTATGACTTCTGATGGATAATACCAAGAATGTTTCCTTGAAATCGCACCACAGCATTCTCCAATGCTAACATCAAAGGAAAGCATAAATAAAAAATTATTAAGAAAAGTAATTGTGTTTGTTCATGACTATATATGTTCTAATGTTGCTATGATAGCCAATAGAATGCACAGGGCTCTTGAGTAGCCATTTAGTGGAAGAGATGGGCATACAAAATTCCCGTGATCGCTCTGCACCCCCAGCCCCAGCAGCACATGTAAATGTCTCGCCAAGCCTTGTAATTAGAGGCCACTGCAAAGCACACCTAACTGACCCTGAAGTCCACAGGGAACACTCATCCTTGGGCTCATTAGCATTACACCACAACCAATAGAGCTAATTTTCCAACTAATGCATCACAGCAGGTACTTAATAAGTTCTTGTTTACCATCTAAGATCTTTTGCTCAACCCCATATGCCCACATTCTCTCCCCTGCTCCTCAGAGTCCCCAATAACCTCAGACAACAAATTTTACAAACACAGTTTCATTTTTATCGAAGAGCTTCACAAGACCCAACTCTGTGAATGATCTTTTCATTTTGGAGAGGATAGAAAAGGATTTTATTTTACGAATATGAGCCATTATTTCAATGGTTCTAGCATCTGTTTTGTATCAATGTTTCATCTGTTTTGAATTTCTAATTTAGAACTTATCTTGAGTACTACAGGCTTGAATATCATGTTAATTAATGATCATATGTAATAAAATGGAAGTATTTTTATACTCTGAAAACTCAGTTTAGTGTTATGCGTAATGATGGTTATTTTCTTAGGTAACAGTATTTTTCTTTTCCTTAACTGATGCTTTGCAGCTCAACTGGGAGCACAAGGAGCTTGTTCCAAACTAGAAGTTGGAAGAATGCTGCCTTCAACCTGCTAGTCAGAGAACAGCCAGTGAGGGAAGAGTCCAAGCAAGAGAACATAAAAGAGTGTGCTCGCCTCTGAGACAACATGTAATATCCCAGAAATAACAGGTATTTTTGCAGAAGGCTGAATTCCTACATTATGTGGATGAATTCTGGAGCCAATTAAATTTTTCTTATTGCTGCAAAACTGGCTATAGATTCATGAGACCCAAGGAAACTCTAGTGAGTCACAGATAGATGTAATATTAAGGCAGATGTCAACATATAGATGCAAAGTATGTCAATATCAATGAAGATATAGGCACACGTGTACATCTGGCAGTAAGCTGACATCTGACCTCTACTTTTAAATTTGTATTGATTTATTTATAAAATGGAAACTGTAATTTTTTTCTCATTGGAAATCAAATAAATTATTTCTATTTTTTGTGACACACAGTAACTGAATATACACAGAATTTAATTATTGATGACTTGATATTTGAAATATATACCTGACAAAATACTTGTGATTTGAAAAGATATTCTCAGACAAAATAATTCAGACTAGTTTAGGATCTACTTTTCAAGAAAGAAAGCAAGGTAACAAGTTCAATGCTAAAACTTCCACACCATTGTGATTCTATAACTTCAACTCTTTGTTATTCACAGATTAGCCAGGTCATAAATAAGTTATGACAACATAGGGCTTAATCTTGTTATCACTGAATTCTAGTCTTGTTTAGCTTTTTACTTCCAAGGGACATCTCATGAGATAATGTTCTGTGAAATATCAAACTTTTAAAACTTATAAGAAACACCCCAGAGTAATGTTATTTGATTAGTCCATTTACAGATCCTTTTAGGTTTCAATTAAAACAAACTTAATTCTAGGTAAAGTTTTCATGACATAGTTATTCAAAAACACCCTGTTATCAAAAGTACTTTCTCTTTTTTTCCAATTCTTTTTACACTTATTAAGGAGGCAGATATTTGTCACAGGTGCTAATGAGAAAGATATTGTCCCTTCTTTTAGAGGTATGCAATACAGAAAATAAATCAAAATGTAAGCATATCATCACAGTTTAGTGTGATAAGAGCTAAGATAGAGGTGTGGACAAAGGTTTTACAGGTGTATCATTGTGTACCTTTAATTACTTTTTATAGCACAAGCATATGCTTCTGTTTTCTTCAGCATATGAAACAACACAGTCTCCTACTTTCCTCTCTTTTAACAAGGCCCTCTTACTGTTCATGGCAAGCATAAGAGAGGGCCAAGGTTAATTTGGCTTCCCTATAATGATGTTGAAAGTAAAAGTGAAGTTGCTCAGTCATGTCTGACTCTTTGGACTCCAAGGACTGAAGTTCATGGAAATTTCCAGGCAAGAATACGGGAATGGGTTGTCATTTCCTTCTCCAATAATGTCGTTGAGGAGATAGCATTTATTCACTTGCTTTGAACTAAGAGTTTTGAAGAAGCCAATGCTTGTTTTAATCTAGGAACCTGCACTTTGATTGGCCCCCACTTTGAAAATGATTCTTAAAATAAATTCCAGATATCCTCAGGTAACAATATTTGCATTAAAAAAAAGCTATCTCAACTGACAGGGATATCATTCTAGTACAAAGCAATATATTTTACATGTATTCATGTTTTCACAGACAATGTTGACAATCCAAGCTTTAAGTCCCTTTATGATATGTAATTAATTGTTTCTTGGCAATTTATTAAGCTTCCAAACAGCTTTTTAAAAGTAAGTCAAGAGGCAAAACTTATATGGACTTGCACACTTGACAGTTTTTCATTTTTATAACTTAGTGTGGACATTTCTGTATATAAAAAATATAGATTTTTAATTGTCAATTCAAATTTTTCCCTTACTAAACTATGCAAAATTAACTTGCTTGTGCAAACAATAGTCAGCTTTGAGGCTGCAGAGAACAAAGAGCTTTATTTGGGGTCTTAGGAATTGCAATTCAAGAGACAGATTCAGGTAAATCACAAAGAGTGTTCTGGGGAAGACAAGAGTTTTGAAGGGGCTTATAAAGACAAAAGTCACAAGATTGTTAAAATTGTCTTTCAAGAATTATGACTGGCTTTGATGAGAAAAGGAAATATCTGTCCTAGGGGATAGGCTGTCATGAGTTATTTAGAGCAAGGGTCCAATACGTATCTTGAGTTTCAATGTTTCTGGAACATTGTACAGATGTTCTGGATGCCTGCATTAAGATAGTAAGTGGCCAACAGCTCAGATTGCATCTGAACTGAAACTAACATCAATCTCACTTCTTTAGTGGCCTCTGGCTCCATTTCAGAGAGCTCTCTCTTAGCAATATCGACTCCATTTTTATTTTCCTTTCACACTTGAATATTTTGTATTGATTTCTGAAAAGTCCAGATATCGTCCCTGCTATATATTTTAATTATAAAAATCATTTTTTTTAAATGGCGTCTTCCCTTACCCATCAGGCAAAATGTTATCCAAGTCTTAGACCACAGTTACTTGTTACAGAAGCTTTTCTGAAATTATTCCTTAAAACAAAACCCTCAGAGAAAATAAAAATTCCCCATTGTTACATACTTTACATATGTTTGTTGATAACCCTTCTCTTGAAGTTTGTAATAAATATTGGCTTAAATGGATGCTCATACCACTCAATTGGACCTCAGCCTTACATAATACTGTAGCTAGATTGTATTATGAATGAATAAATCACCAGATATTAAAATAAAAAATTTAAAGATGAAATATTTCTTCATGTCCTCTTCAATACTTTTATGTAAACTATAGAGATTATAGTCAGAAAGTAAATTTTAAATCTAACTAGAATAACAAAGACCATATTTTTTCAAAAGAAGGAATAAGATTCTTTGTGCTGACTGTGATGTCATTACATTAAAAAATAAGCCAGCAGGAATAAAGTGAAAGTTTTAGGATTTTTCTCGTTAACTTTGCATGCTCATTAGTTTCTGAATTAGGACTCTGCTCTTGTCTTTTTTTTAGTTTTAGTTTATAGAAGTGAAGAAGAAGCAGGATATAGAAGGAATTGATGAGGAAGATTGCACTACTAAGAACCTTGGTTTATGGTGGTGATAAACATAAGTCAAAGCGTCCAACAAACTTGACATTGATTTTTATACAATGAACAGATGGTGAAACACATAAAAATACTTAAAAGTAAATACTGTAACATGGGGAAATACTTAGGCTTTTATGTTGATTGTAAAAGGAGGATATATACTTTTATGATCATTACTCATATACAGAATAAATATTTATTAACCCTACTATGTGCACAATATTTTACTACTTGCTAGGAATACAGTGATCCTAAGAGTTAGTATCACTAAGTGATACAGAAAGAGTTCTTTAGTAACACCTTTGCCGTTTTGTTATTTCTTACAGCAAACTTCCTAGAACTTACTTTCTCATACCACAATCTTGTGAACAAAATTTTTTTTCCAGGGCTTTTTAAATCTATGCATGCATGTGTTTTATCAGTTCTAAAATTTTCTAGTCCTTATTCTTAAAGATATTGCCTCAGTTTTAGGGGGATTGGGTTTCATCTTTGAACTGTGCAATAAATTGATGAATTATCATTTAGAATAACAAAAATTAAACAGAGGAATGCCTCTGAAGAAGTACAAGAGAATGAAATTTCTTGGGAAAGATAAGATTTCTAAACTAAACTGCTGCTGCCACTCTATAAGGCCACATGGAAAGTTTTAGAATAATTAAAGTGTGTATATTCTATGGTGACCCAAAGACAAAAATGCAGATAAAACCAAAGAGGGTCTTGGGATGCAGGAACAGAAAAACCAGACCCTTATTGTCCTCCCTCCCCCATGTTGTAACTATTAATAAATTTCAGGTCCTCCTGAGCAGTTTAACCTGTCTCCCCTCCTACCCCACAGTGAGAAGGTATTTGCTTTACTCTTCCCTCCACCCAGTATCCGTACCTCGTCCAATCAGCAAATGACCCGCAAGACCTGTATCCCACTCCTTGTACTCTGGATATAAAAGTGGACTAAGGACCCCATTCATCGGTTCTCCCTTGAGCTGGCCTGCTGTTCTAACAGTGTCTCCCACTCTAATATATTTATTTCCCTCTCATTTTGTCTGATGTCTGGAAATTCATTTCTAACCTGCACTTGGACCATGACGCATTCGATGACCTGGGGCTTGAACTCCAAGTCCACACATGGTTCTGCTAGGATATTTATGATGGTATTGCAGGTGGGTCAAGGAATCTGAGGATAACTCAGATGTCTATCCCTAACGAAATGACAAAGACAGTGAACTGATTGTTCCTAAAAAGTGTCTAGCAAACTAGAGATGCACCCTATAATATCCAGACCTCCAAATTATAGTGTTGAATAAAGGAAGTAAGAAACAGGATAAGGGACCAGTTAATTTAAAATAAATATAAACATATAAGACACTGAAAAGAAAAATTTAAAGGTATCAAACATCTCAGCAAGTGTAAGTGGGGTGAGCAGAGATCAGGGGAGGGAGGAAAGTCAACAAAACAAGAGACTGGATTTCCACAAACTGAGACAAACAATGAGCTGTGAATCAAAAGTGTGATTAGCTCTCCTCTGCACAGGGAGGCCAAGTGAAACAATCAGAAAATGACACCGTGGTGGGAACTAATTACAAAATAAGTACTTTTTTTTTTTTCCCAAAATTTTACTGTGAAGTCAATGCTTTCTTTTTTGCCTGGATTCTTTTTGTTGCCTGTTCCTCTTCCACAGTTTTAATCCACCCTAAAGGCTGAGAGGGTTAACACCATAGAAAATAATTTAAAGAGAAAGTGCCATTGAAATATAAAAAAGAAACATTCTGCATCACTCCGAGCATATTTTTATGGCAATGAAATTCTCTTCATTCAAAAAGCATCTTTTAATATTTTAATTAGGATACTGTGTTACATGAAAGGAATATCTGATTTTAGAAATTCAAATGAGGGTATGCTATGAAACAAAGACGCAGAATTAAAAAGTTAATATTCAGTTCAATAACCAGCAATGAAGAGAAAGAATGTGGAGAAAGAAATAACATGATTTTTAAGTGAAAATTGTACTAGCATTTTTCAAATTTAGCAATTTGACAAGGTTAATGACAGTTATAATACACTTTTTAGTTTAAAATGCAATAATTATTTTTTGGCTAATATACTAGAAATCAATCAAAGTGCATATGTTTATTGACAGTAACTGCAACACTAACTGACCTGGTAAAGGGTCCCCATAGCTCCCCCTGCTGGGTGGATAAGTGCACAGTACTCCTTTCGTTGTGTGGGTTCTCTTGTTTTTACTTTTTCTTTTTTGCTCATTGCTACAAAGCAAAGAAGATCCTAACTGTAGACTATGCTATAAAATACGGTTGAATTTTACAGTTTTCTCATTTTAAACCTGCAGGAATTGAGTCTCTCAAAGGTTAAACCACTCGGCCCAGTGACAGACTGAAATCTAGGTCAACACTGAAAGCCCATTCTCAACAGCTGGTCCACACTTCCTTGGGACTGTAGCTTAGGGCTTCCTCATTCCTACAGGAGAATTTTGGCCACACCTTTTTTGTCCTCTTTGGATTAAATTTGTGTCATTTCTTTTTTTTTTTTTTTTTTCTAATAGGAAAGGAAATCTGACTAGAAGAAAAATTTCAGTAAAGCCATGAGGTTTTTGGTCAATCAGGGGAATAACTGTGAGAGGACATAGTTCAGGAAAGAAACCTTAGTAAAAACTAACAGCAGAAGTGGAAGAAGAGAGAGGCATCCTGGAGGCATAAGATCAAAACAGAGCCCTGAGGCGAATAGGGGGCTACACGGCTCAAGACAGAGAACTTCTCCTGAAATGGACTTACATTAGCAACAGTGCTGAGCACCCAGTTCTACAAGCCTACAGATCAGGGGTTGCGTTGCTTACTTGTCAACAAATCCTTTATGCCCAGCCCACCTCCAGTATTCAGGATCCATCAGCAGAGGAGGACAAGGAAGTGTAGAATGGGAGAACAAAATCATGCAAGTTGGAAAAGGATGCACTCAGATAAGGGATTAAGGAGCTATACAGGTTTCACAAGGGGGCTGTCTATCATCTCACACTTCAGGTTCAAATTCTGAATTACTTCCTCTCAGGACTGCTGTTGAACTCCATGGCTAAGCTCCATTTTGGAGTTTGAATTAGTTATTAAGGAAAAACAACCACTGAATAGTGTGATAGTTATATCTGCTCTTTAGGGTCATGAAGACCTTGGCAAAATACTTGAAACACAGAAAAATCATGTTATTTGTGAAAGAAGAATAAAAGTACCCATCTCACAGAAATTTTGTGAAGTTTAATGTCGATGAATATAAAGAAAGGGCTTTGTACAATTGTGTCAGGACCTCTCCGGTGTCTCAGACACTAAAGAATCTGCCTGCAATGCAGGAGACCCAGGTTCAACCCCTGGGATGGGAAGATCCCTTGGAGAAGAGAATAGCTACCCACCCCAGTATTCTTGCCTGAAGAATTCCATGAACAGAGGAATCTGGCAGGCTATAGTCCATGGGGTCATTGAATTTTTGAGAAGTTTAATCTAGATGAAAATAAGGAAAGTTCTTTCTACAATTCTTGGCCTATATAGTGAGTGGCCAATGAGCATTGCTATAAAAAGTAGTAGTAGTGATAACTGCATAACATTAAGTATTTGCAATAAGAGGGAAATCATTTAGTGTGTTCTGATGAGTCAAGAGTCTTTAGCAATAGTAAAAAAAGATATTTGTAAACAAAAATAGGTTCCAGTCACATGACATTTGTTATTACAGTCTTCAGAATGAATGACTTCCTCAAGTGAGAAAGGCCATAGAGAAGACCTAGTCCCACATCCTGAGTGCCCCTCCAAGTGCAAGGGGAGAAAACAAAACCTGGTCAAAGACACAGTATGTAAACTAAATATTACAGCATTATAGAGGCTTACAGGGAAGACATTTTAGATAGAAAATACTAAACAGAGCCAGAAAACCACAGTCAATGAAGATTGAGAAAACACAGAAAAGAATCTGTGGTTTCAAAAGAAGGAAGTAAACTCATTTGTAAGTAAAATAAAGAATCCTTTAGTATATCTTGCATAAAACAAGGACTGTCTTTGCTGTGGAACCTAAAAACTAGGTGGAATATGGTAAACTTTGAAAGAAGACAGTCTGTTAATCTCTCCCATTAGCAAATTTGGAAAACTCAACAGTGGCCACAGGACTGGAAAAGGTCAGTTTTCATTCCAATCCCAAAGAAAGGCAATGCAAAGAATGTTTAAGCTACCACATAATTGCACTCATCTCATATGCTAGCAAAGTAATGCTCAAAATCCTCCAAGCCAGGGTTTAACAGTACATGAATTGTGAACTTCCAGAAGTTCAAGCTGAATTTAGAAAAGGCATGGGAATCATAAATCAAATTGCCAACATCTGTTGGATCATCAAAAAAGCAAGAGTTCCAGAAAAACATCTACTTCTGCTTTATTGATGATGCCAAAGCCTTTGGCTGTGTGGACCACAACAAGTATGGAATATTCTTCAAGAGAAGGGAATACCAGACCACATTACCTGCATCCTGAGAAATCTGTATGCAGGTCAATAAGCACGAGTTAGAGCTGGACATGGAACAACAGACCTGTTCCAAATCAGGAAAGGAGTACCTCAAGGCTGTATATTGCCACCCTGCTTATTTAACTTATATGCAGAGAAATGCCAGGCTGAATGAAGCATAAGCTGGAATCAAGATTGCTGGGAGAAATATCAATAATCTCATGACAGGGTTGTCTCAGATGACAACCCTTATGGCAGAATGCAAAGAAGAACTAAAGAACATCTTGAAGAAAGTTAAAGAAGAGAGCGAAAAAATTCTTAAAACTCAACATTCACTAAGATCATGGCATCAGGTCCCATCACTCCATGGAAAATAGATAGGGAAAAAATGGAAACAGTGAGAGACTTTATTTTGGGTGGCTGCAAAATCATTGCACATGGTGACCACAGCCACAAAATTAAAAGATGCTTGCTCCTTGGAAGAAAAGGTATGACCAACCTAGGCAACATAGTAAAAAAAACAGAGACGTTACTTTGCCAACAAAGGTCTGTGTAAGCTATGATTTTTCCAGATGTGAGAGTTGGACTATAAAGAAAGCTGAACACTGAAGAATTAATTGATGCTTTTGAAGTGTGGTTTTGGAGAAGACTCTTGAGAGTCCCTTGGACTGCAAGGAGATCCAACCAGTCAATCCTAAAGGACATCAGTCCTGAATATTCACTGAAAGGACTGATGCTGAAGCTGAAACTCCAATACTTTGGCTACCTGATGCAAAGAATTGGAAAACACCCTCATGCTAGGAAAGATGAAGGCGGGAGGAGAAGGGCACAACAGAGGATGAGATGGTTGGATGACATGACTGACTCAATGGACATGAGGTTGAGCAAGCTCCAGGCATTGGTGATGGGCAGAGAATCCTCTTAGGCTGCAGTCCATGGGGTCACAAGGAGTTGGACTCTAACGAGTGACTGAAATGAACTAAAAGCTAACTTTCCTTAGAAGTTAATTCCTCACAACTGAATCTATGATATTATAAACAGAAAAAAAATCTTTGATTCATAATAGAGAATGGATAGATAAATTAAAGTGTGTCTAACACTGGACTGTTAAGCAGCCATTAATGTAATGCTTTTTCACAATTAATGACATGGGAAAATTTCCCATGACAATGTAACCTGAAAAATGCAATATTTCAATAAATGCACATATACCTGTATGTATATACATATATATGTGTGTTTGTTAGGTGCTCAGTCATATCCAGCATTTGTGAACCCAGGGACTGTAGCCAGCCAGGCTCCTCTGTTCATGTAATTCTCCAGGCAAGAATACTGGAGTGGATAGCCATTCCCTTCTCTAGGGGATTTTCCCAACCCAGGGATCAAACCTGAGTCTCCTACACTGCAGGCAGATTCTTAACTGTACATTGCAGGCAGATTCTTAACTGTCTGAGCCACCATAGAAACCACCCCCTGCCCCCCCCCACACACACATACATATACTGAACTGCAAGATTGAAACCATACATATTGATATATGATTATATACAAAGTAAAATAATTAAAAAAAAAATAGTGTAATAGGATTAGAAATTACTCCTTCTGTGCATGTGCAAAATATTCCCTGGGTTCTATATCCATGAATTACTTTCATTATAAGAAAAAGAGTATTTTAAAAAACACAAACTCCACATGAGTAGCAACACAACTCATATTAAACTTGGTGTCAATGGAAATGGCTCTATGGGAAATGTTTCCCAAATAATCCCCTGCAGTTTTGTAACTGAAATTAGACAACAATGGGCAAAAACAATTCTTTAAGGATGATGTGACCCATACCTTGGGGCTTTCCTGGTGGCTCTGTGGTAAAGGATGTTTCTGCCAATGCAATAGACATGGGTTCAATCCATGGGTAAGGAAGATCCCCTGGAGAAGGAAATAGCAACCAACTCTTGTATTCTTGCCTAGAAAATCCCAAGGACGGAGGAGCCTGGTGGGCTACAGTTCATGAGGTTGCAAAGAGTCGGACACAACTGAGCAGGTGAACACATGCACAACCCATACCTTCTAAATCCCCTGCAATAAGCAGCAATAAATGGCTTACACAGTCAGTAAAGCAAAGAGGTAGGATGATCCCCTGAAAATCAAGTCCTGCATATGAGTGGGGTGCTTTGCCTCACTGTTGGTGTGAATGTAACATGGATAAAGTTACTTCCTGTTACCCAACCTACCTGTCCACACACTGCCTATTCACCAGTGACCATGTGTGAAGGTGCAGATTCTGACCTGTACTACTGAAACCACAGGAGCTTTATAATTTCCAAAGTAGCAATATGTATCTCATATATGCTAATTTTTACTTCAGGTATTTAGCTTTATCTTCCACACTGTATCTACTACATTGGAAGAGAAAATAAATTATTCTGTGCCTCAATTTTATCACAATAAGAAGAACTGAATAACTTATAAACCCAGTCTTCTCTAGTGAGCTATGAACAAGTTCCTCTTTCTGAAAAGAAAATTAAGTTCCTATTGCATCTGGAAACTCTTGCTAAAATATTTTATTACTGTTGTTAGGGGGTTAGAATAATGGAGGCAGTGTTAAAGTAAATATACTCTCTCTATTTTCTGTCTCTTTAATTGCTGAATTGTCTATTTTAGCACCAAAGCTTCAGGGTTTATTTAACATCAATTCGGGAAACAGAAGCTGAGGGAGAGCTTGTACTATTAGAATCATGCAATCTAAGAGATAGCCAAGAAAATGCAAAATATCATCTCAAATGAACTACATTTATTTTTATTTTCATAGCAGATATTCTTACAAGATTTAGCACATGTTCAACATTAGCTATCAAGAGAGAAAGTGTGGAAGTTGGTTTAGACTGCATAATAAAGACAGACAGAAAACAGCAAATGTGAGTGATACTTAAGAATCACTGGCCATATAAATTATTTATCTCCCTATATTTTTCCTGTAAAGTAAGGGTTTACTGAATTTGAATACACACTGGAAGGCCTCATTTAATTTTACCTAAAATACACCATTTTTGATATCAGTAGCCATCCAAGTAAATTCATTTGAAAAGGCATCTCCTCAATGTAAGGCCCTTACAGTCTGTCCATGGCAGACATTTCTGGTCCACTATTCTAGCTCTTGGGTAAGAACAACCTCCAATATTTTATACATATGCTTTATTCTAACAGAGGACTTTAAAATCTTCCTAAATATAGGGTAAAAAAAATAATGCTTTCCAATAAATCAAACTAAAATATCAATAGTTATTTGTGAGCACTTGTGTTCTTGGGTATGGATGTGACTCTAGGTAATTCTTCAACTGTATAACCACTAGAATAAAAATGTGATACTTTTTTTTCTAAAAAATAAATATGAATTCACAGGGCCTGAGTTGAGCAGCTGATTAAATTTAGTCAGCATTTACTGTTCATCTTTTATGTGCAAATGATAGCCTTGGATAGAAAGATAAGTAACTCTTCATTTTCAGCATCATAAGACATACGATTCTGTGCCTGGTGGGAGAAAATGGAGAAACACAAAACTGATCACATTTTAAAAAGGATTAACTATGAGTGACAATATTTACAAGTAAAATTTACAAGAAATTTCACATGACTGAGAAACTATATGTGGTTATGACAGTGGAAAAAATCATATTGGAGTTAATGACATTTGAATTGGACCCCCAACATAAAATTTGGAATAGCAAAGGGGTATACATCAGTGAGAATCATAAGCAGAGAGATTAATAGGTGAATTAAGAAGGCAAGAGGAGTGAGCTTGGGAATCACATTTGGAAGGATTTTTCAAAGATTTAAGAGTTAGGAGGCTCTACCATAGAGGAAACAGACTAAAAATGGAAATGTGGGAATAAAATATTGATGAATTGTAGAGGTAGAATTTGCATTGATGAAATATAGAAAAAGTGAGAGAAAGATAATAGCTACAAGTTTAATACACCAGACCTATTTACAGAAATGAAAACATCAAGAGAAACAGAATGTTTTGGGAAATGCTGAGGAAAGGAACGAATGGGTTTGCTTTTTAACCTGCCATGTTTCAGTTCCTTGTAGGATATCCAAGGTAGATTGTCAAGGAGACTGTAATGCAAGTCTAGAGATATGATTTCAGGATTTATTGACGCATAAAGCATGGGAATAGATGAAATTCCTAAGAAAGTCCCAGAGAAAGAATAAGTTTAAAGAAAGTTATCTGTGGAATGAACCTAGGAGACATTGTCTGTTAAAGGATATTAAGCTATGATAATGTAAATCAATGCAATTCCCATTTTTGCTGGCCAGTACTTGCCAATAAAATTGTAGTTTTATTGATATTCAGCTCAGTGTGAGAGAATTCAATGAGGTTTACAATTTTATTGAAAATTTCACAGCCTGTGGAATGTCCCTCCGGTGATGAAAAGTATTGGAATACAATTCTATGGTACTGATGAGATAACTTTTAGCTTCCTCTAACTTGATAGCAATAAATAAATTCTAGCCCTTATGTAGCATTGTATGGAATATAAAATCTTAGAAGCGCCATGCAAATTCTTGTCCATTGGGCATAGTCTTAACCAGATGTTGACTTTTTTTTTATTGATCTAATAAGCATCATTCATCCTTGTTTCCTTAAGATAGACCCAATTTGGGTTTTGTTATCTTAGCCTAAGCAAAGGGAATTATGAGCTGGGAAACCATATTTCTTTCATGAACAACAGAACTCTCAGAATTCACTATTCTATCACCTCGCTGAAGATAAAACACTAATATATGGATCATAACCATATTCAATAATAGCAAAAACAACATAAGCTCTGAGGCCTTCAAACAACTAGCTTGGATGAAAACATCCTGCAGTAGCAGTAAAAGTTCACCCTGAATTTCCTTATCAACTCTCATCTGTGCATGTATTAAAACTAGTTCATTCTCACTCAACTAGGGTCTCCCATTTTTCCTGCTCTCTCAATCTGTGTCCCACATTTCAAAACTGGAGATGTCCTACTACTGCTTATAATGCCTTCTCCTGCTTCTAGTTCACATGTTGGATGCTTCTCTTTCATCCTCAGATTGCTGAGTTTGGGGACTGTCTGCAAAATGGGAGGAAGGAATCTTCATCCAAGGTGTGAAATACTCTTTGTTATCTAAGCAACAAAGTACTGAAGCCT
The DNA here is from genome assembly GCA_006408675.1 of Madoqua kirkii. Lineage (NCBI taxonomy): Eukaryota > Metazoa > Chordata > Mammalia > Artiodactyla > Bovidae > Madoqua > Madoqua kirkii. Next base: position 4,179 of record SJYC01124152.1, on the reverse strand, counting down.
CTATTTTTTAAAAAGGATCTTCTAAATATACACAGTCCTCTTTCCTTAATACTTAAGCATAAGACCATGGCAGCTAGACAAGATGTTAACTTCAAAGTCACATCTTCAAAGCACATCTCAGAGCCCTGTGTCTCTTTAACAGTGGTGTATCAGCTCCTGTGCATTTCCCTCTATGTTTGGGAGAAACTTCTTCCCCCTCTGCCAAAAAATATTCTTCAATTGTTCATGGGAAGAAAAATAAAACATTCCAATGAGACCAACTTGTTAGGCTATTAACATTAAGGATAAAAATCTCAGGATGAATACAGCTTAATGTCAGAAAAGAGGGGGAAAGACAACTTCTTTCTACTATCATGATTTTATCACTGTCACCACTGTTATCATTATTTCCTACTGTAGCAGAATAGACTGTTCTTTTTTTTTTTTACCTCCCCCGTCCCCGAAATAGAATTATACTTAAATCCACTATATGTAACTCTACAGAGCCTAACAGTGAGTAGGGAGAATATCCATCCTTACCCTGCTAACTTTGGGTTGAGCCATGTGATTTGTGTTACGCAATGGGATGTTAATAAATTTGATGCAAGAAGAGGCACTGAATACACTTGAATAGTTTTTCTTGCTGTTGTAGCTTTGTCACTTGCCATGAGAAATAAACCAAGTTGAGCCGCTAGTCCTGCAATGAGAAGAAACACTGAGTATACCTGAGCACAGGTACAGCCTGGATCCAAGCCCAGCTAACCCCATCTGAGCCCAGCAGTGCCACAGCTGACCTGTAAGCCCAGCAGTGCCCAGCTGACCTGTAAGAACTTGTGTTTTAAGTCACTGAGAATTTTAGAGTTGTTTACAGTGCAGCATCATCACAGAAAAAATGTGCTATATAGAATAATGAACAGTTGAATGGTTCTGTGTAGCTTTTCAAAACAAGACTGTATGTCTTAGATCAATAAATAAGTATAAAAACACAAAGGGAAAGTATGAAATATGTATCAGAGAATGACAAATCTTGCTACTTTATTGCAATGAGTTAGGTTGGAAGTTGGAGCACAGCTGGGACACTTCTAGAAAGTGAATCTAGATGAAACTCTTTCCTTATCTATTCCCCTATAAACAACCTATTCAAGAAATTTATGTGCAAATAATATTTGTTCAGCTGAAGACAGAAGAAAGGCATGTTTCTGAATTATCCTCAGAAAGTGAAGGAAGATGTAGAGGCTGGAATCATAGTCATACTTCACACAGTTTCAGGGAGTAGCTCAGAGACAGGAGCCAGGCTAACTTTAAATATTAGCTTTTCCATTTATGACCTGATGTGACCCAGCAGTGTTGTTTAGGCTTCAGGAAGAATCACAGAATATGGAGACACAGTCATTCTCCCCACATTTGTCCCCAGTCATAGAATGTCTTCAGCATCTGGTTGGGCAAGGAAGAGTCTTTCCTGCTGGCTCAGATGGTAAAGAATCTGCCTGCAATGCAGGAGACCAGGTTTGATCCTTGGGTCAGGCAGATGCCTTGGAAAAGAGAATGGCTCCCCAATCCAGTATTCTTGACTGGAGAATTCATAGGCAGAGGAGCCTCGCAGGCTATAGTCCATGGAGTCGCAAAGAGTTGGACATGGCTGAGTGACTAAATAACAGCAGGGCAAGGTGGCCACTGTTTTAAGCCTATATAATATTTCCCTATGGGGCAATATTTAAATGATAGGTGCAGAGAGCAGAGATATGGATAGGGTTCTTTGATTTAGAACAAAGCAACACAAGATGACATTTTCTGAACACATGGGAGACTACTCACTTCGGTGCATTTCAGAATTCAGTTTTTAGGTAAAGAGCAGATAACTGCCATGAGGTAGGCAGAACTTCAGAGCAGGTGAAGCTCATGAATTGATATTAACACAGTGAAGCTTTGGAAAGATGTGTTACACTTTATCCCTGAATTAATTTATTTCAACAAATATTTACCAAGCATTTACTATGTGTGAAGTGTTTTTATGAATAAGAATGAAAGTAGCATGCCTAAAAGGCAGTATGACTTATTAGTTCATGCTTGTTTTAAGTAAATTTCAGATGATGGAAGATTGGGAAGCATGTTTCTCTCTCATCACTTCATGCTTGGATTTAGCATTATTGGCAGAGCCCTGCGTTAGTGGTGGGTGGGATGTCTGTACTTTAGTGATCTTCATTCGGTGGCTCAGACAGTAAAGAATCTGTCTGAAATGCAGGAGACCAAGTTCGATCCCTGGGTCGGGAGGATCCCCTGGAGAAGGGAACGGTAACCTACTCAGATATTGTCCAGTATTCTTGCCTGGAGAATCCCAGGGACAGAGGAGCTTGGAGGGCTACAGCCCATGGGGTCACAAACAGTTGGACATGACTGAGCAGCTGAGCACATTCACACCTAGTTATCCTAACTCCAGTCACCTGTTTGTTCTATCTACATCATGTCCATTTATTTTTTAATCTGTAAAATGAAAAACTTTCTTAAAGTTCTCCTAAATTAATATCTGTAGATCTAAATTTCATAGTTGAACTTTAGGGTTGCAATCCTTTATCCTTATATTTCAAATAGCCCTGCATTTGTAAATGCTATAAGGCCAGTGAATTAAAGAAGGCTAAGTAATGAACTTGGAAAGTAAGCAGACTGGGATTTATTAGTTATACTAATCCAAATGCCAATACAAAACTCATTAAGTTAGATTATTATGATTCTGCATAGCATTAATTGAGGGAAATGGCTCAAATTAACCAGCAAGTGTATCACTTTTGTATCTATGGATTATATTAGGTGCATCCAAGGACTAATATGAAATTTAGAAAATGGAAGAGTTAGTTTGCATTTTCAACAAACATAATGTGAAATAACCATTTAAGTAGGTCCCAAATTTTACTTTCTCGATTTTGTTAGAATTTTTTATTTCACAAACAGCACAGCAGACATCAGAGCTAAACACATATACGCAAAACTCAAAACAACTTTTAGCACACTATAAAACATGACTTGGGCAAAGTAAAACTCATTAGCACTGTATAGATAGCAGGGACCTAATGCCACGAGAAGGTTTTTAAGTATATTAAGGCTTTACATTAGAGTTAGAATAAAAGCACTTTTATACACAGGTAGTAAATTCTAAAACTGCAATATTTTTTGTCTTATCCATCCAAGCCCTGAATCAGAACTCTTTTTTAAATTTTATTGCTAAGAGATTCATTTGAAAGCAGAGATTTCCACCATAGCTTTACTAGTATTAAACTGTCAGATATTCTAAGCATAACAAAAATAAATAATTGATATTTAAAAAGGGAAGCTTCATCTATTCTATGCTGAACATACTGTATAGAATGCACTGGAATAAAAGAATCAGTTTCCAGCATTTACTGCTTGTAGATTTTTGGATCGCAGCCATTCTGACTGGTGTGTGGAGAAAAGGGAACCCTCTTACACTGTTGGTGGTAATGCAAACTAGTATAGTCATTATGGAAAACAGTGTGGAGATTCCTTAAAGAATTGCAAATAGAGCTGCCTTATGATCCAGCAATCCCACTGCTGGGCATACACACCGAGGAAACCAGAATTGAAAGAGACACATGTACCCCAATGTTCATTGCAGCATTGTTTATAATCATCAGGACATGGAAACAACCCAGATGTCCATCAGCAGATGAATGGATAAGAAAGCAGTGGTACATATACACAATGGAGTATTACTCAGCCCTTAAAAAGAATAAGTTTGATGCAGTTCTAATGAGATAGATAAATCTGGAGCCAATTATACAGAGTGAAGTAAGCCAGAAAGAAAAACACCAATACAGTATACTGACACATATATATGGAATTTAGAAAGATAGTAATGATGACCCTGTAAGTGAAACAATATAAGAGACACAGAGGTATAGAACGGACTTTTGGCTTCTGAGGGAGAGGAAGAGGGTGGGATGATCTGGGAGAATGGCAATGAAACATGTATACAATCATATAAGAAATGAAGCGCCAGTCTATGTTCAATACAGGATACAGGATGCTTGGGGCTGGTGTACGGGATGATCCAGGGAGATGGGGGGGGAAGGGAGGTGGGAGGGGGCTTCGGCATTGGGAGATCGTGTACACCTGTGGCTGATTCGTGTCAGTGTATGGCAGAACCAATACAGTACTGTAAAATAGAATAAAGTATTAAATTAAAAA
>SJYC01124150.1:0-14852 GCA_006408675.1 Madoqua kirkii | reverse complement strand
TGTAAAATAAGACTCAGCATTGCATTCTCAGAATCATCAATCACCCTAGACAGTACCCTCCAGTCACTAGCCATCACTGATCTCATTTCATCAGATAATTTGTTCAAGTAAGAAATGTTTAATTAAATTCTCACTTGAATAGCTAGAAGTGATAGAAAACAAAGGTATGTCCATGGTAAACTAGTGTGTTGAAATATAATTTGTCTCATAATTTAGTTAAACTATAATTTATTAAATGCAGTTTTCCACAAAATAGGATATAAAATAGGATTCTTTGATAGATTTCCTAAATATTAATATCTGATATGGCAATGCTCAGGGAAGTCTGGCATGCTGCAGTCCATGGGGTCACAAAGAGTTAGACACAACTGAGCGACTGAACTGATATATGACTCTCTCCTTCTCTATCTCTGCTTCTCTATAAACATAGCTATAAATTCTTAATAATAATAATATATTTAATAAAATATTTTATTACTTTCAATTAATAATAGTTACTGATTAATTATATAGAATGTTTACTATTGCTTTATGTCGGATGTTTCTGCATGCTGTATTAAGGAGTTCAAGTAGAATATTTAACCTTCACATTACTCAAGTTGATATTATACTTTCACAGAAATTGTTCCTGAGGGTATTTCTGGTATATTTAAAACTACACTGTATAAGTTGATTATATAAACTAAGAGCTGAAATCACCTCAGATTGGTGATTCAACCCATTTTTTTTCTGTATGTAATTTCTTTAACTTTTTTCTTTGTTTTGGAAAAATCATATCTCTCTCCTCTATATTGCCCAGTGCAATATACACTGCTTTCATCACAGTTATATGCACTCTATCTTATGCTTCTCTGTTTATTTCTCTATTTTTTCCACTAGAGTGTGAAATCCTCTAAGATGGAGACTATCATTTGCACATCCAAATCATTAGCTTGTCATATAGTAAGGATTTGTCCACTGTATTTTAAGAAGAGTAAATAGGAAAATGGAGTCAATATCTTCAAAGTTTATTTCTTGTCAGCTGAGACTATCTGAAGGAGCAAGATATCACATATTTATAGAAGTTTATTAGTAAATGACATATTTCCATAGCAGCCCTTTGGTTCAAATTCATTTCTTTAGAGGCAAATGATCAGGGGCTGGCAGTCTCATCGCTGCTGAATATTAGCCCTTGGTCATTTTGTTCTCTTGCACTCCTGGAATGGGAATACTTTTCAAGTTTGCAAATCGTATTTCCAAAAACCCAAGTGAATTGGTTGAGTGGAAAAGATAACTTTGCACCTGTTTAATTGGTGGTAATGTGCCCATCATTCCTCTCAAAATTCAAGGTATAATAAAAAGCTGCAAATGCAGAGTGAAATATCCAGCAAAATCTTCACGAAACAAAATTCCTGCCATATTAATATCCAAATCCAGTTTCTGTTGGATACCTGGCACTGTACAGATTGCCAGTTCATTTCCTATTAGGAAAGGCATTATGGATACAGCAAGACAATAGCTTGTTTAGTCTCTGTCAGGACTAGCAATTACCTGCATCCTTGAAACATAGAAGGAAAGGCATGTGGTGGGTCATCAAGGGTGGACAGCTGGTCAGTCCTCTGGGCTGGAACTACATAAAAGCTCAGCAGTGCTGTTTAAATGTGGAGTGTCATTAAATCGGCATTTAATTGAACACTATAAACAATGTCACTAGTACAACCGTGTTGCTAATGATTAACCCTAAAATAATCAGATGCTGTTATCTGTCTTCTGGTGGTTTCTTGAAATGTCACTTACCCAAGGGCTGTCTTGATGGCAATTAAAAAAAAAAATGCTGCAGAAGAAAACAAAATCTACCTATAACCTTACCTCTTACCTGCCTCCCTTACGATTGTATTAGCATAAGACCTATCTATGAATCAGTATGTACAGAGTCTACATAAATTTATCTTTATAAGTCTTGATGAATCAGTGTTTAAAATAAACACACAATTCAGATATTTGAGAATTTGCAGTCTCTTCTTTGAATTTAACTTACCTTTGGTTAAAAAAAAAAAAAAAAAAAGCATTGACACTTTGGGAGACCTGTTAAATTTGAAGGTATTCTGAAATGGCAGCTACAGACTTTCTGCAATCTGCCTGAAATTCTTATTGCTTAATCGCACAGGATCTTTTTCTATATGTATCAATCCTGAGATCACATATCTTACCCCAAATAATATATATGTATTTGCATAAACTCTTTTGTATTTATGTCACCCAAGTGGATTTATTGGGCTTCCGAGGCAGCTCAGTGGTAAAGAATCTGCTGGCCAATGCTGGAGTCAGGGATTCGATATCTAGGTCTGGAAGATCCCTTGGAGAATGAAATGGCAACCCACTGTAGTATTCTTGCCCGGGAAATCCCAGGGACAGTGCAGTCTGACAGGCTACACTCCAGTGGGTCGCAAAGAGTTGAACACGACTGAGCATACACACCCACAGTAATAGATTTATATGTGGAATTTCTGAGCCCAGATTTTTATACAAACATTATTTAGAGAAAAAGTTTCAGTCCATGTGGATGTGGGTATTGAGCAAGAGGAAGCAAGATGAGTGAGAAGGTGAACCCTAAGGATAAGGGGAGCTAAATGCAGGAGAAAGACAGTTTAAAGATAGGCTGATTATCTCTGGATAGCTGCTTCAGGAAGATTTCCAAGTGAGCGAGAATCACACTGTAGACATTTAAGATAGGCAGAATGTCCCTGAAGAGTTGGACCAGGAAATTTTCTGATTGAGGGAGCACAGTAATCAGCTTGATATCAGACATTCTCTGGGTTATTTCAGGATAAACCCAGGTTTTATATCTAGAAAACCATCCAAAATTGATCATGTGTGTCCTTTTTATTGAGGAGAACTGACAAAGATTGCTGTAGAATAATGTCAGACCACTTTCAATTTACTAAAAACACATAATCAACTACTCTGTGCCAACCCTTAGGCTCAACATGAGACACAATCACAAACAAGATGTCACTGATCACAAGGAGTTTAAATTTCATTGAAAAAAGAAGTTGACTTTGCCATCTTTGGGGCTTCTCTGATAGCTCAGCTGGTAAGGAATCACCTGTAATGCAGGAGACCTGGGTTTGATCCCTAGTTGGGAAGATACTCTGGAGAAAGGAAAGATTACCCACTCTAATATTCTGGCTTGGAGGATTCCATGGACTGAATTGCAAAGAGTCAGAAATGACTGAGCAACTTTCACTTTTCAAAATCTTTTGAACATTTTAAATAACAAAGAAATAAGTACCCAGTTCTTTGGAGCATAAAGGAGGAATACTTATAGTAGTCAAAAGGAAACCAGTCTTCTTATAGGAAGAGACCTTCAAACTGAAATTGAAGGAGGAATCAGGAATCAGCCAGGTGGCAGTACTCAGTGTAGAGATGAACAGCAGGACAGTTTTCTAATCAAAATCCTAGAAACAAGGACACTGGTATTAAGATAGAAGACTAGAGAGATTTTTAAAAGTCTGTGGACTTTTTCACTAAGTCAAATAGTGAAGAACAGAAAGATTTTAAATAGAGATGCTGTATTTCTTCATCAGAAAGATGACATTATACGCAATATGAGGAAAGACAGGGAAGGTAGATAAGAAGAAATGTAGGGAGACCAGTTAAGAAGCTATCTCAGCATTTCAGACAAGGAACAGTAGTGACCTGAACAAATAGGGTGAACCAGAGATGGGAGCAACAGAAGGTTTTAAGATATATTTAGGAGAGAGAAGTAGGAAACCAAAATTCTTCTCGGTATCCAAACATGAGCTGTTGGTAGTAAAGCAGCTGAAGTGAACCTGGGAACATCTTAGACTTTGTGTTTTGCATAACTATTTTAATATAGCTTATACCCAGTGACTCCTTATGGTATAGTCAGAGAGGTTTTAAATTATAAAAGATGGTAAAGAAGAATGCAAGTGTGGGGATATAAAGTACTTTTTATTTTTAAAAAATTGATCAATTATATATTTATTTTGGGGGGATACAATTCAACGATGACAAAACTCCTCTTTCAGTCCTTGATTTTGGCAGAAGAATTTACAAACAGTGTAAAAATAGAAGCATTATATTAGATTGATTTTGCCAATGTTTCCAGTATGTAAAATCTTATCGTAGGAAGCACTGTACAATTTTCACATCTATTTCAATTCAGAAATAATACATTTTATCAAATAAGGATAGCAGATTATAACTAAATCCAGAGAAATATTAGTCGATAAGTCACTTCAAGTGAAAGGTCTGGAAGCATCTTTCTGGATGAAAAATATATTATCATAGTGGAAACTTGACTAACTGATCAAAAGGACCCCTATCAACTAACTGTTCTGAGCCCATATTCTGGCTAGAACCTGGAGGTAAAACCCTGGCTTCCCAAATCTGATACCTACACCATTAATTACACTCCCTTCCATAGAACTAGTCTCCTTCAAGATTCAAACCAGGTATAAAATTCTTGACTTTTCCCCCTATCCACAGACATGCTAGATCAGAAAACTCAGACTATACTCTCAGTAGCTTTGAATTTTCCAGGATTTACATACACCACTCTAAATATGAACCAAATGTCATCTTTGACATAGAGAAAAAAAATCTCACTCTGTGATATTCTATTCCACATGTTGTTGTTGGTTGTGTATGTTCAGTCATGTCCAAATCTTTGCAACCTGTGGACTGTAGCCCACCAGATTCCTCTGTCCATGGAATTTTCCAGGCAAGAATACTAGAGTGGGTTCCCATTTCCTATTCCAGGGAGTATTCCTAAGGCAGGGATCAAATCCTTATCCCTTGCACTCCTGCATTTACAGGTGGGTTCTTTCCAACTGCACCACCTGAGAAGTGGTCTAGTGATTAAGACTCCACACTTCCAATGCAGTGGGTATAGGTTCAATCCCTGGTCTGGGAACTGGGATTCTGCATGGCACATGGTGAGGCCAAAATGATTCTATTCCAACAGTCATCTCAAAGTTTCTTTTACACTCATTCTGGATATCTGCTCACCTGAACCATCCTCCACTGATATCCTTACTGCCTTTGTTTCCTCTAATAGAGCTTGTGTTTATCTGAGTGCTGATAGATGAGAAAATCACATCAATGGTGAGTCTCTGAACAAACTTTGCCATTCCCCTCTCATCTGTTTCATGATTTTCAGTCCTACTAAACCTTCTGCTATATTGGAATCATAGACATTATTGAGACAATTAGAAGGGAACTACCTCAATTTCTTGACCCTCAATACATATGCCTTCAATTTTCATAGTAGCATAGCATGGTAGTTGAATGTACAGACTTTAAACCCAAATTACCTGAACTTGAAATCTGATTTTGCCAGCAGTTGGTGACTATGTGTAAAGTTATTCAACCTTTCTATATTTCAGTTCTCTTATCTGTAAAGATAATAGATATTTATAGTAATTACTTATATAGATGTTAAAAAAATACTAGGTTAATTGATACATAAAAAGTTCTTACAAATATGCCTCAGGAAGAAAAGAGAATTATAGAATTAGGTCAGTAATAAGGACAACCATTCAAAGGTCTAGTGAAATGCAACCCAGAGTCTAGGAAAACCTGAATATAACCTAAGAGCCTAAAGCCTGGTGAAGCCTGTAGAACAGGCTACATATGTATGAAGGCACCTCTAAGAGCAATAAGAAGGTCTCATTGGGCACCTAAGATGCCTACAGCTCCAACTGGGATAGTGGGAAGGATTCCATTTTTGGAAGAATAGCACCATTTAAACAAATGTATAAGCAATGCTTTGTTCAGAGAGATGAAAATATGTATCAAATTTGCTTAGGAAAAAAAAAAAAAACAACTACATGCAGCAACTCCAGGGGCCCACAGCCGAGGGCTCTGCCAGGGATATTTTTTAGTGCAATTCTGTCCAATTCGCTCTGTGGGAGGACGGACCAGTCATATTGGATAATCTTGTTATATTTTCAGCCAGTTGAACAAATGCCAGGATGAGCAGGACCTCACTTGAACGATGTGGTATTTGGGACTTTTAGATGCAATGCAATGTTGCCTATAGAAGAATACTTTGAGGAAGACTGTGGTAACTGTCTCATGTCTTATGAAAGGCAAGATAAAGACACTGTCAGAAGACACTGGTCTCCTATAAAGCAAGGTGTACAATGCCTGTAACAGCAAGCCTATGCTCTGGACAGTTAAAAGAGGAAAGGTTGGTGGTTCTTAAAGTGGAGGAAAAGATATCCCTTGATGATGAAAAAAATTGGACAAAAATAAATTTTCATAAGCTCAAGTTTTCAGTGGTCAATCTCAGGAAAATTTTTATAACTCATCCTTGTTCCACTTCTTCCAAAATGATTTGGTCACAGTCATGGACAACCTACTGCAAGCCAGCAACTCACTGAAAGACTATTTAAATGTGTGTCATTGACTGATTAGCACTATTATGCTTTCTCATTTCCAAAATTTGCTTGTTTCTTGGATTCTGTGAGTTCCTAGTATTTCAGTTAAGCCTCATCAATGGCTAGAAATGTTTCTAAAATTGACAGTGGCTTTGAATTGAACAATTGCAGCAAGCCAGTTAAGAAAACATTCAAAGGAATGTTGGTGGGAGCTAGCAGAGGATCTCAATTTGTATTACTGAGATTAAATTTGTATATTAATATATTAAAAATTGTGTATTAAATATATACAATTTATATTCATAGCTTAATAAGACTGAAGTCATATTAAGCAACCAAAAATCTACATCTGGTCTCTAGAGTCCCCTTTTTGGAGCTGGAAGAAAAAACATTTAAGACTGTGTTCATTCCTTGTATTTATTCCATAGCTATCTAAATCAAATCCACCCACCCTCTTATGTCAAAATTCTGCTCACAGAAATTTGTAACTGCTTTGCCCTGAAAGGGAAAATATTTCGGTAATGAAGCTTACCGACTATGGAGTCAGACTATATAGATTTAAATTCCTGTTCTATCATGGTCTTATAGCTGTGTCTCAGTTCCCAAGTGTGTATAAAAAGGATAAAAACAAAGCCTACTCTAGAGTGACATGAAGGTTCAGTATTTGCAATGATGTCTGGTACATGTATATTTTGATTATCAATATTACACTGATTCCATATTTGCTGTTCTGCTGCAGTTTTGGGGTGTGCATTCTATAGAAAGGACTATAAAATTTTCTCTCCAAAATTCTTTTGAGCTTTTTGCTCACTGAAGCATTTTTCAATAATATATTCATTTATTAGAATTCTGAAATTTGAAAATATATTACTTTATAAACTACTGAACTTTTATGAAATTGTGGTCATTCTTTGATTAGTTAGATTTAAGCAATGATATGGAAAAAAAGGAAATTTTCAGACTCCAATAATGGAATGATGGAGATGATCCCATGACAACCAACTAAAAAAAGAGTTTTCAACTATTGATTCCTGAAAAAAGGTATTTGCTAAATTCAGAGATGCATTCAAACAGAAGCCTCAGTAACAAAACAAAACTTAGAAGTTAATTCTTTGCTTGGCAGTAAGGAATAATTTATGAATTATAAACTAAGACTTAATTGTCTATTTACATAAATAATAGCAGACCAAAAACCAACTGTATTACCATACCACAAATATCCAACCCACTTGCTTCATTTGGCTTCATCATTTGTTCTGTACTTGATTTGATATTGGACTATAACTAGCATGCAAAGATTATGTCAGAATTATAAAATAATTATATATTTTAAGTGTTTTACATTAGTATAAGACAAAATGACTATGATTAATTTTATGACAAAGAATTTCAAGACCTAATAAAGTAATTGGTTCCTTTAAAAAATGCATCTTGTTAAAAAAGTGTCTTTCAGTGCAATGCATGAGCACATAAAAAATGCCTCCTTACTTAAGGATAGTTAATACTGCTTTTAATTTCATCTCTGTCGTTTTCTCTTATCATTCACAGACAGTCCTGACAGAGTTTGCCCTGGTAATAGCTGACTGTTCTTTTTGATATAATCACTCTTTTCTCCTATGGACAGGCCAATATCTTCTGTGATTAGCAAGGGACAGCCCTGTCCATCTCGATTAGTCATGGATACTTAGCAGTTCACTACATGCATCGCCACTAATTACAGCAAAAGTATTCATCTGGACTCCTTTCCTTTTATGTTTTCCTTTCCCCCCAAATACAACAGGCAAGTAAATGTATCTCTATGAGGTGGACCAGGATTGGTAAAAATTTGCCACATTTCCTCATTATCATTGATTTTAAAAGTATATATTACTTTGAATTCTCTTAGATACTTTTCATGAAAATCAGGTCTCATAAATTTAGCAGTTCACACAGTCCCTAAATTGAAACTTCAAACGTTTTTTAAGATATTGGCTACAGCAATAATGGAATAAGGAATATCATGTCATGGGTGGGGATATATGGTCAAATAGATGTTTCAGAACTTTTTGTTTGAATTTGTAGCTAAAATCTCATTTGCCTATTAAACATTTACAGTAAAACTAGGGGCTTGTGGCAAATTATTAAAGATACTGAACAATAATAATGCATGCTATTAAATCAAATAATTATGACCTATGACCATTTTTAGAGAATATTGACACATAAAGCTGAGCTAATTTTCATTTTCAGGATCTATTATATTTATTCCCAAATATTATCTTTTATAGCATATTAATGATAATTATTAAATTTAAAATCTCAATAATTCAGGAATTAATGTAGTATGTAGAATATACATGATGTTCTCTGAAGAACTGTTCAATCAATATTATCAATACTAGTCCCTCAGTTTCTAACTCCATTTTCTATCACTTGAACCAATATAACAGAAAGTTAATAAAGATTCTAGGACATCAATTAAATGTTAGAAATTCAATACAGAATACTTGATTACTGCACATGAATTTTAAAAATTGTAGCAAAAGGACAAGATTAGGACTGTGACCTTCACTAGAGTCAACTTCATATGTGAATAATAAAATAATTTGCACAGGTAAATGCAGAATAGAAAGCTAATTGCAGTTTAAGAACTGAGAGTATTTTTACATCTAAAGGTCAGCCCCAAATCAGAAAGGGTGCCCTTTGGAATCACTGACAATGGATAAATGAAGCAATAAGGGTTAAAAGTTAGGGTCAGGGTAGCTGGGGAGAATAGCATCAAACACAAGGAACCAGTACTTATTCTCCAGGTTCCTTACCTGTAGGAGGCTTCAGAACTACACAGCGATATCACTATTGTTAGTCACATGATGATGCACATGCATCAGCATAGTTGAAATAGCTCACCTATGCTCATAACTAGACACTAATGCAGCCAGGTGATATGTGCAAGTCAAAAATCCTTATTTTTCCCTCCGCTTGAGTGCCTAGAAGCCAGACTGGTTACAAGCTTGGTCAAGGAGAAACGGCCCAGTAAAAAGAAAGTGAAAATCATAAGTGAGGCTGTGGAGACTGATTTTAAGAATTAAAAGTAAGCAATGAGGAAAGCGGAGTTAACACAAACTCAAGCTCTGGTTTGTTTTCCAGAATTCTAAACTTACATGCCTTTATCAAATCAGATAATCTGAAAAATATCTTTTCTCAGATGTCTTGTTTAAAACAAAACTGCAAAGATAAAAACAAAAAATCCTTAGTAAAACTCTTCCAACCCTTAAATTGTTAATAGTCAACAAAAAATGCAACTCAGTCCTTTGTGGAAAACACAGTTAAATTTAAACACATGTAAATGTACAAATAAATAAAGCCAAGATATAAAAACACAAACTTTTGCAATAATATGTATTGTAAATGTCTGGTGGAAAATTCAACACATGATACCTACAAATGTGTTACTGGGGTAATAGGCACCACCTTGTTTGTACTTTTTTGTCTTTAGCTGCATGAAAACTATATTGCTTCATTTTTTCTATGCAAGGGAAAGAAGAATTGCTTTATAATTAAGCCCTAGTTCCAATGACTAAAATCAAATTATCACCTTTCACATTTTTAAATCATAACACAAATGGGAGCTTGAAAGAAAACCAACCACAACATTATACTTTAAAGGGCAAGTCTAAAAATAGATATACAACCAACAAACACATAAATTACTTCCTACTAGTTCAAAGATCTATTATCTGTAGAAATATATAAACTAATCATATTTGACTAGACTATAATACAGAACTATATTATGTAAAAGAATGCTTTTATAAAATAAGGAGCAAGGGACATGGGCAGACCCTATTAGGATAAAAGCTACATGCGCTGGGATGAAAGAATAGAGTAGAGTTTGAAGTGGTAATAATCACTGAAATTAGTTTAATTTGTTTTCACAATTCATCATGAAATCTTGAATGGCTTATAGATAGGCATGCAATGATGAAAATGAAAATATATTAAACAGCCTGGGATAATGTTTATCTCACATATTGTCATGAAGTAAAAGTCCTAGGGGCTTCCCTGGTAGCTCACCTGGTAAAGAATCTGCATGTAATGTGGGAGACCCTGGTTCAGTCCCTGGATTGGGAAGATCTGCTGGAGGAGGGCATGGCAACCCACTCCAGAATTCTTGCCTGTTGCTGTTTGGTCACTCAGTTATGTCTGACTCTTTGCACCTCCATGGACTGTAGCACACCAGGCTTCCCTGTCCATCACCAACTCCCGGAGTTTGCTCAAACTCATCAAATTGGTGATGCCATCCAACCATCTCATCCTCTGTCATCCCCTCCTCCTACTGCCTTCAATCTTTCCCAGCATCAGGGTCTTTTCAAATACGTCAGTTCTTCACATCAGGTGGCCAAAGTATTGGAGTTTCAGCTTCAACATCAGTCCTTCCAATGAATATTCAAGACTGATTTCCTTTAAGATTGATGGATTGAATGTCCTTGCTGTCCAAGAGACACTCAAGAGTCTTCTCCAAAACCACAGTTCAAAAACATCGGTTCTTTGGTGCTCAGCTTGCTTTATGGGTCCAGTTCTCATATCCGTACATGACTACTGGAAAAACCACAGCTTTGAGTATATGACCTTTGTTGGCAAAGTAATATCTCTGCTTTTTAATATGCTGTCTAGGTTGGTCTTAGCTTTTCTTCCAAGGAGCAAACATCTTTTAATTTCATGGCTGCAGTTAACCGTCTGCAGTGATTTTGGAGACCCCCAAAATAGTCTGTCACTGTTTCCACTGTTTTCCCATCTATTTGCCATGGAGTGATGGGACTGGATGCCATGATCTTAGTTTTCTGAATGCTGAGTTTTAAGCCTACTTTTTCACTTTACTTTTTCATTTTCATCAAGAGGCTCTTTAATTTCTCTTTGCTTTCTGCCATAAGGGTGCCATAAGGTCATCTGCATATCTGAGTTACTCATATTTCTTCTGGAATTTTGATTCCAGCTTGTGCTTCAATCCAGCCAGGCATTTCTCTGGTTGCTCTAAATCTTAGTCAATACTTCTTTTCTTTTTTTCCACTCTCTTTAATTTTGACCAGTTGGTGTGTTTGTAGTTTCTTCTTGTGCTTTTAATTTTCATTTCCCTGAGGACAAATGATATTAAATATTTTTCATATGTTTGTTGGTTATTTGTGCATCTTCTGTTTTGAAATATCTACTCAAATCTTTTGGGTCATTCTATACACTTTTTGTCTTTCTATTATAGAACTGTAAGAGTTATTAATGTATTCTAGAAATAAATCCTTTGGCAGATATATATCTGGGAAATGCATTTGAGGAATAATATGTTTTGGGAGTATTTTCATGTGGCTTCCTTTTAAGTTTCCTTAATGTTGGCATTCAAGGATTAAAAGATTTAAATTTTGATTAAGTACAATGGATCAGTTTCCTTTACCTTTTGGGTTTTTGTTTGTTTGTTTGTTTGTTTTTTGTCCTATCTGAGAAGCCATTGCCTATTCCAAGGAAAATGTTTTCTTCTATGGTTGATTCTGCAACTTTTATTGCTTGCCTTACTCTTCAGGTCTGTAGTCCTCTCAAGTTAATTTTTTGGTTATGATGTAAGATATGTTAACATTTCCTTCCTCCCAGGAGTATGTCAGCTGGAATGGCTTTTAAATTTACCTACTGAATTGCCTTGACACTTTTGCCAAAAATCAGTGTACCATTTTTATGTGGATCTTTTTCTAGGCTTTCTGTCCTATTCCATTGATCTATTTGTCTTTCTTTATACCAATACCATGCTGTCTTGTGTTGTTTTCCTAGCGTTGTAAAAGGATTGTTAAATTTTTTTAACTACTTTTGTGAAACTGTCTATATTTCCCTCTGATTCAAGTATTTTGAGAATATCTTTAAATTAGCCATGTAAACATTTATAGTTGTTATATTTTATTATGCATTTTAATTAGCAGAAACATGTCTTTGTCTTCAAAAACAACTTTTTAAGAAACCCTGCTAGCTTGTCAAATCCAAGAGGACAGGCTCTATTTTCTTGGAATAATGATGAAGCATAATATTTCATTATCTACCTATCTGTTAGCATCCAATGTTTGATAAATTTATTTCACCTCTTAGTATATAGACCTGGTGGCAGGGATGTTGACTGATTTTCATCAGTTCTCTTGAAAGAGAAGAAGCTGTGATATACCCAGCCTTTCTTTCCAGAATGAAGAAACAGAGGGTCATTTAGCATAGAAAAAGATCACCATATAAGGCCTAGATCAGGGAAAAGCCAGAAAATTAAAAAAAAAATGAAGAGATATATTTTGCTTGCTCCAGACCTGAGACAAAAGAAAAGGGAAACTGGTGATCATGCATCCCATTCTGCCTGACATTAACCTACATACTAGGTAATGGCCAAAGTTGTAGATTAAAAGAACGAGTCACTAAGTATTATGACCTTTAGATTGGGGACTGATTAAGGTAGTCATTTTAGGTCCCAAATTTATAATTTGAAAGTGATAAATTCAAATTACAGTATCGCACTCTTTTGAAGGGTCTTAATGCTGCTGCTAAGTCATTTCAGTCGTGTCCAACTCTGTGTGACCCCACAGAAGGCAGCACATCAGGCTTCCCCATCCCTGGGATTCCCCAGGCAAGAACACTGGAGTGGGTTGCCATTTCCTTCTCCAATGCATCAAAGTGAAAAGTGAAAGTGAAGTCTTTCAGTTGTGTCCGACTCTTAGTGGCACCATGGACTGCAGCCTACCAGGCTCCTCCATCCATGGGATTTTCCAGGCAAGAGTACTGGAGTGGGGTGCCATTGCCTTCTTCGTTTGTGTCTTAATAGACAAATCCAATTTAAGATGAAGCACCCCTGGAACGAAAATTCACCATTTGCCAAGTATGCTTTTCCCTCCAGAGAGACTCAACTACTAACTACTAAAAAGAGACTCAACTGCTAACAAAAATCTTGATCCACCCCCCCACCATATATGCAGCATATTGCTGACAGCAGTGTTCTATTGAAATCTGAATCTCTACCACCTGTGTTGATTCCATCACCCTTTGTTGGCCATCCTGGAGGAATGTAGACGTTACCAAGTAAGAAAATCAAAATTATTTTAACCTAAATATCTTTGACTAAAATCCCCTTTGTTGAACCTAACATGAGGGGAGAGAAGTCTGCTTGTTTTCTAAGGTTCACTACTACTGGAATAATATACTGTCTTAACACCTGGGGCTGCTACTTTGGCAAAAATGCCATTTTACATTGTATGCTTCATACATGCAGTACTCAGTTTGGACCATCAGCCAGGCTGACACTGCTATAGGCAGGGAACTGAAGTTTGTAGCTGTTGTTGTTGTTTAACCACTCAGTCATGTGTAACTCTTTTGTGATCCCATGGGCTATAGCCCACCAGGCTCCTCTGTCCATGGGATTTCCCAGTCAAGAATACTAGAATGAGTTGCCATTTCCTTCTCCAAGAGATCTTCCCAATTTAGGAATCAAACCCACATCTCTTGCATTGGCAGGCAAATTCTTTACCACTGGGCCACCAGAGAAAGCCAGTGAACAGAAATAGACCCTGGCAACAGTAGGTGCTTTGAATTCAAAACATGTTTAAGTGAGTTGGATGATCCTTACATCTTTCAGTGGCAAATGGTAAGACCCAATGGGAGAGACAAGATAGATTTTGAGGTTAAATCTACTTTTACTTCTAGATGAAGACTTTGATCATTTCATTCTAGGAACTGATCAGGGATAATTATGTATATCCTAAAACAAGAAGCAGAACATTTTGGTTACACAGACATAATAGATGCATATATAATGTCTCCCAACTATGAGATTTATATGACTTAGGAAATTATCATGAGAAACAGAACTGTCATTTGTAAAAATAGGTGGTTGTGGGAAAATTGATGAAAATAAAAGACTTAGATATGCATTTTGAACTATAATAAATGTCTTCTAAAAAAAGCATCTTCTTTCAAAACAGACCAAATTTATATGCATTAAAAACCTGCTTAGGCAAGTAAGTCTTATCCTGTATCCATTTCCTTAATTGTTCAGGAAATATTGCTTTGCTATGTATATGTGGATTTAGTGATTTGTTTATTCAAACTATACCAGTTTTTAAAGTTTGTACACAACACTTATTTACTTGAATTTTAAGATGTTGTTCACTTGCCTGTGGTGTACTTTTCCCCCAAGATACAAGAAATGCTTATTCTATTTGCCTCTTTACAAGATATCACAGAATACAAAGCCATGTTATCAAGGTCTAGTTTTCTTTTCTGATACTAAGTGATCAGTATGCAAATCACATTCCTTTTGCTTCACACCCCATAAATACTCTCATGTGGTCTATGGAGAGGAAGTAATCATTCTTTTATTCATGTTACTTTAATCAATCCAATATATTCATTTATATTTCAACAGATATTTATTGCGCTCCTTCTATGAGCTAGACACTGAGTGATGTGTTGAAGAGATAG
>SJYC01124149.1:0-17287 GCA_006408675.1 Madoqua kirkii | reverse complement strand
GAAGTCTTTCAGTTGTGTCCGACTCTTAGTGGCACCATGGACTGCAGCCTACCAGGCTCCTCCATCCATGGGATTTTCCAGGCAAGAGTACTGGAGTGGGGTGCCATTGCCTTCTTCGTTTGTGTTTTAATAGACAAATCCAATTTAAGATGAAGCACCCCTGGAACGAAAATTCACCATTTGCCAAGTATGCTTTTCCCTCCAGAGAGACTCAACTACTAACTACTAAAAAGAGACTCAACTGCTAACAAAAATCTTGATCCACCCCCCCACCATATATGCAGCATATTGCTGACAGCAGTGTTCTATTGAAATCTGAATCTCTACCACCTGTGTTGATTCCATCACCCTTTGTTGGCCATCCTGGAGGAATGTAGACGTTACCAAGTAAGAAAATCAAAATTATTTTAACCTAAATATCTTTGACTAAAATCCCCTTTGTTGAACCTAACATGAGGGGAGAGAAGTCTGCTTGTTTTCTAAGGTTCACTACTACTGGAATAATATACTGTCTTAACACCTGGGGCTGCTACTTTGGCAAAAATGCCATTTTACATTGTATGCTTCATACATGCAGTACTCAGTTTGGACCATCAGCCAGGCTGACACTGCTATAGGCAGGGAACTGAAGTTTGTAGCTGTTGTTGTTGTTTAACCACTCAGTCATGTGTAACTCTTTTGTGATCCCATGGGCTATAGCCCACCAGGCTCCTCTGTCCATGGGATTTCCCAGTCAAGAATACTAGAATGAGTTGCCATTTCCTTCTCCAAGAGATCTTCCCAAGTTAGGAATCAAACCCACATCTCTTGCATTGGCAGGCAAATTCTTTACCACTGGGCCACCAGAGAAAGCCAGTGAACAGAAATAGACCCTGGCAACAGTAGGTGCTTTGAATTCAAAACATGTTTAAGTGAGTTGGATGATCCTTACATCTTTCAGTGGCAAATGGTAAGACCCAATGGGAGAGACAAGATAGATTTTGAGGTTAAATCTACTTTTACTTCTAGATGAAGACTTTGATCATTTCATTCTAGGAACTGATCAGGGATAATTATGTATATCCTAAAACAAGAAGCAGAACATTTTGGTTACACAGACATAATAGATGCATATATAATGTCTCCCAACTATGAGATTTATATGACTTAGGAAATTATCATGAGAAACAGAACTGTCATTTGTAAAAATAGGTGGTTGTGGGAAAATTGATGAAAATAAAAGACTTAGATATGCATTTTGAACTATAATAAATGTCTTCTAAAAAAAGCATCTTCTTTCAAAACAGACCAAATTTATATGCATTAAAAACCTGCTTAGGCAATAAGTCTTATCCTGTATCCATTTCCTTAATTGTTCAGGAAATATTGCTTTGCTATGTATATGTGGATTTAGTGATTTGTTTATTCAAACTATACCAGTTTTTAAAGTTTGTACACAACACTTATTTACTTGAATTTTAAGATGTTGTTCACTTGCCTGTGGTGTACTTTTCCCCCAAGATACAAGAAATGCTTATTCTATTTGCCTCTTTACAAGATATCACAGAATACAAAGCCATGTTATCAAGGTCTAGTTTTCTTTTCTGATACTAAGTGATCAGTATGCAAATCACATTCCTTTTGCTTCACACCCCATAAATACTCTCATGTGGTCTATGGAGAGGAAGTAATCATTCTTTTATTCATGTTACTTTAATCAATCCAATATATTCATTTATATTTCAACAGATATTTATTGCGCTCCTTCTATGAGCTAGACACTGAGTGATGTGTTGAAGAGATAGTAATGACTATAGATGTGATCCATTTATGATCACATTCTCAAGGTAGAAGACAGATTGTGATGGATGTATAATGGAAACTGGGGAAAGATAAAGTGGTCACTGAGGATTTCCCCTGAGGAGTTGATCCCTGAGCCCAGATATAAAAGTTAAGAATCAGTGAGGCCTGAAAAGACTCCAAGGAGAAATTGTTGGGCAACAGCAATAGAAGAAGCAAAGTCAAGAGGCAGGGAAGAGTTCATCATGTTCAAGTAAGAGATGGAGACAGTGTATCTTGAATGTATTGACTAAGTTCACAAAATAGTCTCAGAAAGGCAGAGATGGGACAATATAGGCTATATTCATGTAGAGATAGCAAGAGAGTAGTTCTTTGAGGTAGTGCCTAGTAATGAACATTTTGAAATCTTAGTTTATAAATGGTGTATGAATCATAGAGCTGGAAGACATTATTGAAGGAGAGGATTTACTTGGAGGTTTCAAAGTATGCCCAGGAACAATATTGGAGATCTTAAACATTTAGACCTTCTATAACTACATGTATGAACAGTTATCAGCAGCATCTTGCTAAAGGGTAAAAACCACTAACCAATGGCACATTTATAAAATCTAAATTTTAATAATACATGTCTATTGAAATTTATAATCTCAACCCTCTCCTTTTGAGATGGAGGTAATTGTCTCCATTTTTAAAGCAAAAGTGAAGGCGTGTCTAACTCTTGGTGATCCCATGGACTGTAGCCTACCAGGCTTCTCCATCCATTGGATTTTCCAGGCAAGAGTAGTGGAGTGGGTTGCAATTTCCTTCTCCAGGGGATCTTCCCTATCCAGGGGTTGAACCCAGGTCTCCTGCATTGCAGGCAGACACTTTACCCTCTGAGCCTGCCTAGGCTATTATAACTTAAAATATTGGAAAATAATAAAATATGAATAGGCATTCCAGTCAGTGTGATCTTGGGTAGTGAAACATTTTCATCTGTATTCCTAAACTTGTATTACTAAATCATATTAACAGAAATCAAGCTTCATATTCTCTGACTTGGTCTTTAGGGCAAATAAGTTTGTAAGAATACCCCTCCCAGTTCCTCCATTCTGATGTAATAGCTTATAGGGGAGGGGACCAGTGAAAAGCTGCCTTGCTCCAAGATTCTTGCTTTTGTTTAGTGTTTACATTGGAAGTGGTGTTCCAAAAGATAGAGCTCCCAATAAAGGAGTGGCCTGCTACAAAATACATGATTGCTTTTCAGATGTTGAGAAATCCAACTTTAGCCTCCTAGCATGCACAGGGAAGATTTGTTTGGGCCATTCTTATTTAAGCTTGGTGTACCAGTGTCATTAGTAACAGTATACCTTTTACTCTAAAATATGTCTTGCTTTTGATGATAAATAGTATAGTTCCTTACAATCTCCCCACTTAAGAACAAGCCACACCAGGCAAAAAGGTGTCCATCACAACCAGTTCCTGGTAAAAGGTCTTTAACATCTCATCCTTTGTTCAGTTCAGTTTAGTCGCTCAGTCCTGTCCAACACTTTGCAACCCCATGGACTGCAGCATGCCAGGCTTCCCTGTCCATCACCAATGCCTGGAGCTTCCTCAAACTCATGTCCATTGAATTGGTGATGCCATCCAACCATCTCATACTCCATCACCCCCTTTTCCTCCTGCCTTCAATCTTTCACAGCATCATGGTCTGTTCCAGTGATTCAGTTCTTTGCATCAGGTGGCCAAAATATTGGAGTTTCAGCTTCAACATCAGTCCCTCCAATGAACACTCGGAACCCATATACTTTAGGATGGACTGGTTGGATCTCCTTGCTGTCCGAGAGACTCTCATTAGTCTTCTCCAACACCACAATTCAAAAGCATCAATTCTTTGGCACTCAGCTTTCTTTATAGTCCAACTCTCACATCCATACATGACCACTGGAAACACCATATCTTTGACTAGACAGACTCTTGTTGGCAAAGTAATGTCTCTGCTTTTTAATATGCTGTCTAGACTGGTCATAGTTTTTCACCGAGGAGAAAGCATCTTTTAATTTTATGGCTGCAGTCACCATCTGCAGTGATTTTGGAGCCCAGGAAAATAGTCTCTCGCTGTTTTCATTGTTTTCCCATCTATTTGCCATGAAGTGATGGGACTGGATGCCATGATCTTGGTTTTCTGAATGTTGAGTTTCAAGCCAACTTTTTCACTCTCCTCTTTCACTTTCATCAAGAGGCTCTTTAGTTCTTCTTCACTTTCTCCCATAAGGGTGGTGTCATCTAATATCTGAGGTTAATGATATTTCTCCCAATAATCTTGATTTCAGCTTTGCTTCATCCAGCCTGGCATTTTGCATGATGTACTCTGCATATAAGTTAAATAAACAGAGTGACAATATACAGCCTTGATGTACTCCTTTCCCAATTTGGAACCAGCTTGTGGTTCCATGTACAGTGCTAACTGTTGCTTCTTGACCTACAAACAGATTTCTCTCTTTCCCTTCCTTTTGATCACTAACCCCCACCCCAAAAGAAATTGGCCTATAGTATTTTAAGTGTTCGGACTTGTTGTTCCATGTACAGTGCTAACTGTTGCTTCTTGACCTACAAACAGATTTCTCTCTTTCCCTTCCTTTTGATCACTAACCCCCACCCCAAAAGAAATTGGCCTATAGTATTTTAAGTGTTCGGAACCCATGGTGCTAAATTCATCTTCTGTGAATTTCTTCAGGGTGATCTGAAAAAAATATGTGATTGCCAGTTAAATGATCCTGTCTAGAAGCTATTGTGCTATGCCCCTGAATAAACAGGAATATTGAACTTTTTAGACAACTTAACTTTAGGTCACACAACTCATTAGTGTCAAAGTCACATATGGACCATAACTCTTATTGGTCCCACGTCTGTGCTTCTAGTTTCTCTGGAGTCACTGTGCACTCCAGTTTTCTAGCTTGCTGTCAGGTGAGGAGGCTGACTTGACATCATCTGTTGTAGAGGTACAATTTGCACTCGCGGGAGGAAAGGACTTCTGACAATTAAAAAAATAATGACCCCAAGTAAGAGACCACTGGTTAGCTAGTTATAAAGGACAGATGGAAGTGGATGCAGGGAAGGAGCATTTCAAACTAAGGAAATGGCACAATGAGATTGATGGAGGTGTAAGAATACAAGGCTGGTTAAGAAAATAGTACCTGATTGTTGGAAAAATTTAGCATGTCACATACATTAAGAAAAGAAAAAACAAACCAGGAAGAATGGAGTGAGATAACTGACAACCAAACTAAGGACTTTATATTTTATTACTGAATGTCCATTTGACATCTTTGTAAGCAAGTTTGGCAGCACTTTGAAGTGGCTTGTGTAGATAAATTTTCAGGTAGTAAACTGGGAATCTACTATGTAAAGCTTGGATAGAACCTGACCTAGAGTTTAGATAGAACAAAACAGATTTGAAGGACATTTCATTACAATATCTAAAAGAAAAATCAACAGGCACAAAGTCAATGTATTAGTGTAAACATTTCACTGGACAAAGTTCTATTGGGGTTTTAACACTGCTCAAATATTTTTGGAAAAGCAGATGCCCTCTAGAGAGAAGTGGACTTAAGGTAGTTGTCTTTACTCCTTTTGCTAAAGTTGTCTAGCTATCCTTTGAGTTTAAGGGAGATTCAGGAACTAGAGGAATAAAAGAAGATAGTAAAGTTGACTCGAGAGTCATAGGAGAGAACTATAAGATATGTATTTCCAAATGTGCGAACCCCTTTACTTGCCTGCCCTTTTCTACTTTTTTTCACATCCTGCCTATCGTAGGTATTTGGCTTTATTTTTAAGGTCATATTCTACCAGGAAAGACTTTCCATCACTTATCAAGAAGCACTGCACGCTTAGAGATGAGTGGGGCTGCAGTGCTGGGTAGAAGTGTGGATGCAGGCAGTCCAATGGGCACATTCGCTGTCTAAGGGGCTCTCCAATCCTGATGTGAACCTCTTTTTACTACCTTGAAGTTTCTTTATTTCTTCCTATAACAAGAAGGAGATAAGAGAGAAATAAAGCTCCTTGAACTAACCTAGGTCTCAAAAAGGTCCTGGTATCATAAAAGTAGGAAAAAAAAAACATGAATTGTAAATCCCAGGCAATCCAGAATGAAATCACCTTGACTCACTTTTCAGCTTCTACTAGAATTTCAGTCTACAAAGTCTAGAATCTTTAAATGCATTGATTTCTACGTGTTTGCATATGAACTTTAAACAGTTTCAATAGACCCTATAACATGTTGTAGGGAGGTACACACTAACAAAGATCCAAAACTTACAGCACTTAATAATGCGAGTATCTATTTGTACTTTGAGTCTTGGAACAATGTATTATATGTGTATATATCATTCATATAAGAATTCATATGATTGTAGTCCATAGATTCTGTATGCACAGAATCTATCAATCTTAGAAAGGAAATAGCAAAAAAAAAAAACAACAACACAAAAAAAACATAAATTTCCTGAAAGCAAAACTTGAAGTTGGCACCCTGACAACTATTAACATAGTATTTCAATCATTAGGTATCATAAGTAATCTGGACATCATTTAAAGCATACAGGAAGATATGCATAGGTTATATGCAAATACTATATCATTTTATATCTAGAACCTGAATAGCCTTGTAATTTGGTATCCCCAGTGTCCTAGAACCAATCCCCTCTGGCTACAAAGGGACAGTTGTATCATAATAAGATAATAAATTACAAGTTTATCTATTGACATCTGGGGTAATCGAAAAATCAACACACATTTATTTTAAGTAGATTGTTATCTCAAAACTACAATGCGGTATCACTTCATACTGATGAGAATGGCCCTAATCAAAAAATATCTATAGACAATAAATGCTGGAGAGGGTGTGGAGAAAAAGGGACTCTCCTACACTGCTGGTAGGAAAGTAAATGCTCACAGCCACAATGGAAAACAGTCTGGAGATTATTTTAAAAATTAAAAATGGAGCTAGCATATGATTTGGCAATCCCACTCCTGGGAATATACCCAGAGAAAACCATAATTCCAAAGGATACATGCACCCTATCCAAGTTCATTGCAGCACTATTTTCAATAGCCAGGACATGGAGGCAATATAAATGACCACTGACAGATGAATGGGGAAAGAAGATGTAGTACATAAACAGAATGGAATATTAATCAGCCATAAGACTACGGATGCCATTTGCAGTGACATGGATGGACTCTGATTGTTATACTGAGTCAAGTAAGTCAGACAGCTATCATATAATATCTCTCAAATGTGGAATTTAAAGAAATGGTACAAATAAACCTACTTATAAAACAGAAGCTGAGTCACAGATGTAGAATACAAACACAGGGTTATCAGTAGGGAAGTGGCGGCAGAGGGATAAACTTGGGGATTAGGTTTGACACAGATACCTTAATATACGTAAAACAGATAATAAAACCTATTAACTAGCACAGGAAAATCTTTTCAATACTCTGTAATGACCTATATGAGAAAAGAATTTAAAAAAAAAAAGCAGGATATATGTGTATGTTAAGTGACTCACTTTGTGTACAACAAAACTAACACAATAGGGTAAATCAACTATAATACAATAACAATAACTTTTAATGGATCATTGTCACAATGAGATGCTGCTCTAATAGGAAAAAATACTGGTAATAAAGAAATGAGACTGTGAATACCATCAAGAAACATCTAAAATCTAGCAATTATTAAACACTTGTTACATGTAAAATACATATCTAAGTGTTTTCTGGGTATTAATTTCTCTAATTTTTATTCTAACACACAAAATTATGTATTATTATCATCCTTGCTTTATAAAGGAGAAAAAAAGATACATAGTGGGGTTAAGCAATCTAATCACAGTCACATAAATAGGAAGCAAAAAACCTAGGATATAAATCCAGGTATATCTTCTTCAGAGTCTGTCCTACTATCCATCATGCTCTAAAGCCTTGCTAAGAAGTAGTCTGATCATTTGTTTTATTTCTAGATCGGCAAGAAGGCAATATGGGCATATATCACATAGGTCCAGAAAGGAGAGTTTGGAATTGGAGAAGTCACAGTATCACCAAGGATATTCCTGTAACAGCACTGAACCTGCGGCTGCTCCCCTGCTGCCTAGTTGTATAATATATTCTATAATATTGTTGACCTTTTCCTAATATGTGATGACAGGTTTTGAGACAAGTTTGAAAGAAATTAAAAGCCAGTAAGTAAATGTCACTCCTGGTGGGGTGGTCTAGTCACTAAGTCGTGTCCGACTCTTGCGACCCCATGGACTGTAGCCCACCAGGCTCCTCTGTCCATGGGATTTACCAAGCAAGAATATTGGAGTGGGTTGCTATTTCCATCTCCAGGGAATGTTGTTACTACTTATGATAAAAAAAAAATGCTAAGATCGCCTAAACAAAGGCTTCTGTCTTTACTAAAGGTTGACAACAAATGCCTTCCTCTGAGAAGCCTCCGTTCACCCCATGATGATTTAAGTGGTGCTAACACTGACACTCTCGACTTCTAGAAAATAAATGTATGCATTATATATTCATTTCCTATCTTCTCATCTTCTACCAGAGTGGTTCTCAGACTTTAGAAAAGCATCAGAGTCACCTTCAGGGCTTGCAGAAATTACAGATTTCTGTGTCTCACCCGTGGAGTTATGATTCAACAATCCGAAAATTTTTATTCCTAGTAGGCTCCCATTTGATACTGATAGGGAGCTGCTGATCTGGGAACTATACTTTGAAAATCACCACCCTACTCCACCATACCCTAAATCCTTCAGAGACGTTTTTAACATGCTTATCAATGGATTTATTAGTTTCTTTAAATTCACCTGGGCATATGTGTCAGAACCAAACCAAAACAAACAAAAAAATTTTTTTAAAAGATGAATAAATTAAAAATGTATTTTTGAAGATAAATCATATGACAAAAGTGTTTCTCCTTATTGTTTTCTTTCACAAAAAGCAATTTTTCACATACTTAGCTTCAGTTTAGGTGTTTTAAAGGGATTTACACAATTATTCATAGCAGCATGATTCATAGCATCAGATAACTGGAAACAGGATAGAAAAATTGTGGTATATTTCTAAAACAAATATCCTACAGTAATAAAAATGAGCTGTCACATGCACACAAAGGATAGATCTTCTAAACATAATGTTGAATGAGTGAAGTAATACATCATGTTTATATAAAATTCAGAAACAAAACAGGAGAAGGGTTAACTCTGGGGAGGAGTGAGCATAGTGTCTGAAAGGAGACATAAAGGAGATGCTGAATTTCAGAATATCTTTCTGTCAAAGATGTGTTTGTTTTTAATAATTAATCAAGCTGTACACTTATGCTTTATTCACATTTCTGTGTGTATATAATACTATTAACATAACATTTTATTAATAGAAAATGCTTTAGGTTTGAAAATAGATCAATTTTACTGATCTTTATTTGAGGCTAGAAAGTATTCAGTCATTGAATATTTGCTAAATGTGAAAGAGGATAGTGAAAAACTTGGCTTAAATCTCAACATTAAGAAAACTAAGATCATGGCATCTAGCCCCATCATTTCATGGGAAATAGATGGGGAAACAGTGGAATCAGTGTCAGACTTTATTTTGGGGGGCTTCAAAATCACTGCAGATGGTGATTGCAGCCATGAAATTAAAAGACGCTTACTCCTTGGAAAGAAAGTTATGACCAACCTAGATAGTATATTCAAAAGCAGAGACATTACTTTGCCAACAAAGGTCCATCTAGTCAAGGCTATGGTTTTTCCAGTAGTCATGTATGGATGTGAGAGTTGGACTGCGAAGAAGGCTGAGTGCTGAAGAATTGATGTTTTTGAATTGTGGTGTTGGAGAAGACTCTTGAGAGTCCCTTGGCCTGCAAGGAGATCCAACCAGTCCATTCTGAAGGAGATCAGCCCTGAGATTTCTTTGGAGGGAATGATGTTAAAGCTGAAACTCCAGTACTTTGGCGACTTCATGCAAAGAGTTGACTCATTTGAAAAGACTCTGATGCTGGGAGGGATTGGGGGCAAGAGGAGAAGGAGACGACAGAGGGTGAGATGGCTGGATGGCATCACTGACTCAATGGATGTGAGTCTGAGTGAACTCTGGGAGTTGATAATAAACAAGGAGGCCTGGCGTGCTGCAAATCATGGGGTCGCAAAGAGTTGGACATAACTGAGCAACTGAACTGAACTGAACTGAACGGATGGCCTGAACTGGACTCTTGCCTTCGAATTCATATATGAAGTTCTACCAAGTACTTCAGAATATGACTTCATTTGGAGATTCAGCCTTTAAAAATAGAAGCTTCCCTCGTGGCTCTGATGGTAAAGAATCTTTCTGCAATGCAGGACACTTGGATTTGATCCCTGGGTCAGGAAGATCTCCTGGAGAAGGAAATGGCAACCCATTCCAGTATTCTTGCCTGGAGAATCCCACAGAGAGTGGAGCCTGATAGAGAAACAAATTAATGGGTGTGGTTTTATTCCAATAAAATTTCTTTGCAGACATTGGAAGTTGAGTTTCATATAATTTTCAAAGATCTGGAATATTAGTCTAAATTTACTTTTTTTTCAGCCATCAAAAATGTAAATATATATATGCGATAAGTCTTTACCCAAACAGGTGGCAGGCCAGATTTGGTGCTCTGGCCATAGCTGACTTGTTGCTGACCTAGCCAGTCACCTTGGTTTCCAGCTAGGAGAAGTATTTCTGTTATATGCAATGTTTTGGGTATATTGAGAGATTTCTTACAGAAACTAGATTTTGGAGATTGAACAGTATAGTCCATATGCCTGGAGGACAACAAAAATTTTCAAGAATGCTGCTAATTAATGACATTTTGAGCTGTGCAGAAGAGGAAAGGTCATTATTTCATTTTTAACACATTTTGGGGAACATCATAAACAGTGCCTCTTATGTCAACGGTTATACCCACCAGCTATGATCTTCTATTATTTTCTCTTGGTTTGCTTTGTTTTCTGTGTGCATGTTCAGCTGATTTTCTGGGACTGTAAACTACTGAAATCAATTTAGTGATCAACCATTATTATCCTCTTCTTTATTCTTCCTGCCATCTTACAGCTCTCTGCTTTCTTGCAAGGAAGATGTCAGGGCATTTTTATTGTATTGCTATTTACTCTTCAGCTCAATAGTTTTTTCAAAGCAGACACATCATTGACATTTAGCAGTATTAATCTCTGCCAGTGCAATATGCCTAATTGGCTTTAATGAATCAAAGAAGGAGAACTGTGTGGGAAAATTGGAAAAATCTGCAATGAACTAAGATCTCTGTTTTCAAATATTTTCTAGAGTCAATGGCATTGACCAGCAGAAAATAGAGTGTCTCTAAGCAGCATTTAGTCCTCTAAAATTGTCAAGGTTGATTATTACACAGAATACGATAACAGTCATTTCTATTTTTTTTTAATTTGGAAAAAATTTCAAATATCAAGCCCAGTCTTAGGGTAAGTGGTCTATTATAAATTTCTCTAATAGAAGCCTCTATCATCAATATAAATATGACCACTGACTCCCAATACAGACCTACCAAAAAATACACACTGGCCAGAGAGAATTAGCAAACGATCTCAATGCCAATCAGGCTATAAACCTTCAAGTCATGTACAAGGTATATCTTACTCATCCATTTTCTTTCTTTGCTGTGAGATTTGTTTTTTTTTTTTTAGAAGCTTGTTAAGCTTTTATTTGGCAAATGTTTATTACAGAATTAAAAAATCTTTTGGTTTGTAAAATGTGAAAGTTCAGAAACTGTAAGGTTATGTCCATATAAACTACCTTTATAGCTTTGATTGGCATGTGTCTGAAATACCTGCAAGATACTTGGACAGATTCAGAACCACCTCAGAAAACATATTGTTCAGAGAGCCAAGCAATCAATGGAGTTCTGGTGAATTCATTTTCTAGGTCTAATTTTTCCTATTTCCTAAATAAATCTATGGAGAAGGAAATGACAATGCACTCCAATATTCTTGCTTGGAAAATTCCATGGACAGAGGAGCCTAGCAGGCTATAGTTCATGGGATCGTAAAGAGTTGGACATGACTGAGTAACTAACACACACAAATGCATCTAATTCCACCCTCTGTGCTTAGGGAGCAGGCTAACCCAGGGCATATAACTATCCCAACAGAATCACAGAAAGATAATGCGGTTTATCAAATACACCTTATTTTTCCTCATCCTCTAGATTCTAACCCCTCAGCCATGCAGACAGTTTAAAGGCTACTATCTCTCGCATCTCCAAAAAGTTTCATCAAGCTTGGAATGATGGGCAAAAGGGTGAGAACAAACAGTTTGATTCTTTGGAATATAAAGTAAAATATGCTTTTATACAAACAACTAGAAGAGGAATCCAAAATAACTTTTGGAATAATATAGCTCATCAATAGAATATTCTTTTTCTAATTTCATTTTATAATTTTATTTATCCTCCATAACTTATGTACTTTTGTAGCACTCAACATTTATTAGACTGGTTCAGTTCAGTTCAGTTCAGTTCAATTCAGCTGCTCAGTCCTGTCTGACTCTTTGTGACCCCATGAACCACAGCATGCCAGGCCTCACTGTCCATCACCAACTCCCAGAGTCTACCCAAACCCATGCCCATCGAGTTGCTAATGCCATCCAACCATCTCATCCTCTGTCGTCCCCTTTCTCCTCCTGCCCCCAATCCCTATCAGCATCAGACTCTTTTCCTGTGAGTCAGCTCTTTGCATCAGGTGGCCAAAGTATTGGAGTTTCAGCTTTAGCATCATTCCTTCCAAAAAACACCAAGGACTGATCTCCTTTAGGATGGACTGGTTGAATCTCCTTGCAGTCCAAGGGACTCTCAAGAGTCTTCTCCAACACCATAGTTCAAAAGCATCAATTCTTCAACACTCAGATTTCTTTATAGTCCAAATCTCACATCCATACATGACCACTGGAAAAACCATAGCCTTGACTAGAGGGACCTTTGTTGGCAAAATAATGTCTCTACTTTTTAATATGCTATCTAGGTTGGTCATAACTTTCCTCCCAAGGAGTAAGCTTCTTTTAATTTCATGGCTGCAATCACCATCTGTTTTTGGAGCGCAGAAAAATAAAGTCTGACACTGTTTTCACTGTTTCCCCATCTATTTGCCATGAAATGATGGGACTAGATGCCATGATCTTAGTTTTCTGAATGTTGAACTTTAAGCCTGCTTTTTCACTCTCTTTTTTCACTTTCATCAAAAGGCTCTTTAGTTCTTCTTCACTATTTGCTATAAGGGTGGTGTCATCTGCATATCTGAGGTTATTGATATTTCTCCCAGCAATCTTGATTCCAGCTTGTGCTTCCTCCAGCCCAGCATTTCTCATGATGTACTCTGCATATAAGTTAAATAAGCAGGGTGACAATATGGAGCCTTAAAGTACTCCTTTTCCCATTTGGAACCAGTCTGTGGTTCCATGCCCAGTTCTAACTGTTGCTTCCTGAACCTGCATACAGGTTTCTCAAGAAGCAGGGCAAGTTATACTGGTAAATTCATTGATTCACTGAGCAATGAACTTAACTTACATACTCATCCTGAGAAACAATTAGTTGTACACCTGATAGGCTTTTTCACAAAAGAAAATCTAAAATCTACTCAGTGCCAAGTTGCTGACTTTTCTTCTTGGCATTCTCAAGAACGAGTCTTCCCAAAAGACACAGGTAGGGGTGACTGAGAGTTTCTTTACATGTGTGACTGAAGACCACAGGAGTTTGCTATGGAAGGTCAACAGGCATCCTGGGCAAGTTAGCAAATGTGTGAATTGCATGTTCCCACCTGATTCAACTACCCGACCCTGTCCTGATATTGCTTAGGGGGTCTTCCCTTCAGAGGACTCAAACTCTGCCACTGGTGAGTCTGATCCAACTAAGTGACTGCAATTTGACAGTGCTCTCCCTTTGTTCTCCAGTGTAACTCTTCTGAATTCTCATGGCATTATTCTCAGAATGGGAGCTCAATCTCCACTTTTATCCATTGTACTCTTGTTAGCACAGGGATTTCATTATCCTGCATAAGAGGCCAACACTCACCAAAAAGTGGCCTAGGAAGCCCACAAATGCTTATAACAGAAAAATTGGCCAGTTTTGCTATTCCTTAACTTCAGTCAGCAGCTGTGAAGCATAAAGTGCTAACTTGAGTCAACCAAAATATGTAGCAAGGATAAAAATAAAAGCATGACATAAAACTGGCCATTTTGACTTTTTAAAATTATCTAGAAACAAGTTATACAATTTCAGTACTTTATTATACCTAATTGTAATAATCCTTTATATGTATATAGCAGTTTATTTTTAAAAAATTTTTTCACAAATCTTATCTTATTTGATGTCTACATTGTTTCTATTGCATTTGTTCTAGAAGAGATGTCTTCAAACATTACAAAGGTTTTACTCATGTAGTAAAAATATGCTAAGAATCCCTAATGAAATCTTTTGTGAATGTGAATATAAATGCATTTGCAAAATCAATTGGTTCAATAAAATATAGTTTACATTTCCCAGGCTTTTTTGCTTTTAAGAATTTTTAATCTCCCAAGAGTATCATTCTTTTATAAAAATGGCCATAGTATTCATGCCAGCAATTCTAAAATCTACACCTCAATGCCTAAACCAAAAATAAATATACTTTTTGAAAGGAATAAAATGATTGTTAAATGTTTAGTGTAAATATCCAAAAATGACTTGTTTGTTCACTTAAAGTCTTATTACTCAGTTGCTGTCAATTCCAGAATATTTTATGAACATTGGGGCTGTTTGTGAACTTGAATAAAATTGTTGGAACTTGAAGGAGCCTTGGAGATTGTTTCAAGCTGACCAGTCCTTTAGCAGAAAGGGAAACAGTGAGATGAGGTGACTTGTCCAGATTTATATTGTCAGCATGCAGCTGAGTTTGAACACAGATCCTATGCCTTATAGGACCCCAGTCAAGAGCTATGGCAAAATTTTCACATGGCGCCTAACGTAACAGCCCAAGCTATGTGACATAACAGCTTCTTTTTCCAGAAGAACAAAAAGTTAAGTCATGTCTGTGGTAATTGTTTCTCTAGTTACTGGTTGGATGTTGTTACCTATATTTTAAAGGTACTACCTATTCTCTATTTGCTCCACTCACTGCTTCAGAAATCTGGGAAGTATAAGCATGTTTTTTGAATTACCTATTTAACATGCTCATTGTGGAAGTTACGTCTCAAATTTTTTACCAAGAAGACACTGTGGAGGATACAAAGTCAAATCAGACCAGGGTTCTTTCTCTATAAAAACTCATTGGATTCCATGTATCCCCTCATGTCCCATAGAAATTATTTTAGAGGTTCCAAGGACAGAAGGAGATGGAGAGTGATCCTGCTTTTTTCATCTCCCTAACCTCCAAGTACTTCCACTATATTAACATGAAGAAGTAGAAAAATACTGGTCTATTTTTATTAGAGCTTATTTTCCTCTAACAGGGAGATGAAGTGACAAATGCTTTTCATTTGGAAAACAGGAACAAAAGGCAACCTGGGCAACTAGCATGGAATGTTTAGAATCATCTTATTGCACAGGCCTAAAATTTCATGTTCGGTGAACAAGTCTGGGATTCCTATGTAGCTTCTAAATTTTAGTGTTTCTCACTTGACCTTGACATGTTGAACCAGTGTCACGTGTGGGTTTCTGACTCAGGCCCTCCATCCAGCACATTTAGTCCTCTGATGAGCGGGTCAGGAGACTTGCATTGGCCCTGGCCTGTCTGGCTCCACCAGACAACTTGTTCTTACAAAGGATTTTGTTTTGTCAGTTGTCAGCTGGGATCTCACCTTGAATGGTATGATTACCCAGAACAAAAATGGTGTCATCCTCTTTTCTTCCTACCTGAACCTTACTGCAAAATTAGATGTCCTTCCTATACCCAAATTGTTTGCACCATACCTAGGTTTAATGTGCCTTTGACCATGGGACCATTTAAACAGAGCAGCCTTTCACAGAATACAACTGTTCTAGGTATGTGATTCCCAGAAGCAGAGTCAGAGATAAGAGTTTGGGTGCACAGAGTTTACTTGATAGATGATCACATTAAGCAGGAGAAATTATATTGGACATGGGAGAAAGAAAAACCTACTGTGAGACAAGTTGGCTTCATCTTCCAAAACCTTCTGAGAAGTATACAAAATAATGTCCTCCAGCTTTGTTCACTTAAAAGATGGCAGAGGAGATTAGTAAGACTTGTGGTGCCATGTGTGTGTTAGTCGCTCAGTCGTGCCCGACTCTTGCTACCCCATGGACTGCAATCCACCAGGTTTCTCTGTCCATGAGATTTTCCAGGCAAGGATACTGGAGTGGGTTGCCATTTCCTTCTCCAGGGGACCTTCCCAACCCAGAAATCGAACCCAGGTCTCCTGCACTGCAGGCAGATTCTTTACCGACTGAGCTACAAGGGAAGAATTCTCCAAATCAGAGACTGGAAAGACACATGATCAGTTTTAGTTTGGTCAGTGGCGGGTAAATCTAAGCTTACAGAAAACCATCTACCAGAATTATAGCTAAAGTCAGAGCTGAGCAGAGGCCATGCCACAGGTCCCAGAATTGTTGCCACACTATCTTTCCTGGGCTCAATTTTCTTACTCTGTCCAGTGAATCTTATTAATGAGCCCATCACACCTTACGTATTGGTTTCACAAATAGCTCAGCAGGTAAAGAATCTGTTTTCAGTTCAGAAGATACAAAAAAAAAAAAACAACAACCTTACTTATTCTGAGATGAAAGAAAGTTGATTTGAAAAATAAACCTAGCTAATTCAGAAAAGTTCAGTCCATGATGGAATTAGTGTCTAGCTATTAGAGGAAAACAGTACCATCAGAGAAAAGGTTTACTGTATTACATATGTTTTATTTTTAAAAAAAGAAGAAAAACATCAGACTACTAAGTACTTGTTATTATTATCATTTATAATTAAGGCTACAGAAACACTGAAGGCAGGAGGACAAATGGATGACAGAGGATGAGATGGTTGGAAAGCATCACCGACTCAATGGACCTGAGTTTGAACAAGCTCCAGGAGTTGGTGATGGACAGGGAAGCCTGGCATGCTGCAGTCCATGAGGTTGCAAAGAATCGGACACAACTGAGTGACTGAGCTGAACTGAATTGAACTGAGGTTTATGAAGGTAAAGTGATGGACCCAAGGTGACAGAGAAAGAGTGTGGCAGAGAAACTAAGCCCAACTTTGCTGAATTCTAAAGCCAGTGTTCCTTCTTCTAGCCCAGGTAGCCAGCTCAAACCTTCTAGTGATTGCATTTGTCACAGTGAAATCTATGACTGTTTGAAATATTAGGATATTTTTTTAATGCACAACAAAGGAAACTATAAGTAAGGTGAAAAGACAGCCTTCAGAATGGGAGAAAATAATAGCAAATGAAGCAACTGACAAACAATTAATCTCAAAAATATACAAGCAACTTCTGCAGCTCAATT
>SJYC01124148.1:0-13745 GCA_006408675.1 Madoqua kirkii | reverse complement strand
AACCAATACAAAATGTAATTTTAAAGATGCAAAAACCATATTTTCATGAACTAGATGTTTAAATATTCTAAAAATATATGAAAGCTTGTATATTATGGATACTTTCAGCCATGCTACATCTAAAATAAACAACCTAAACTCAAATTATAATACTTGTAATACATATGAACTTCTTCAAGATGAGGATAACTTCAAAGTTGTCAATAAGCTTTGAATGAGAAGCAAAACTTTGGGAAACTATATAAAATCAGTCAAAGTGGAAAAGGAAATAAAAACAGAGAGCTATGATGATTTATAAAAACAGTTTCTGCCAATAGTCTGAACACTTAATTAAGACTGTGGGAAGAAGGGAAATCACAAATTCTATGGTGGTAAAGAAGTTAATTTGCGGGACTGTTTTTAGCTATAGACAGAACATAGTTTCATTCGAGCAGAGTGAAGTAATAATGAATCAAAGAAATTTCTCTTACACAATAAAAAATGTTAGAATGCAGGCAGTTGCTGGTGTAGTTCAGCTGCTTTAAGTTGCCATCTGTGACCAAAAACCTTCATCTTTTGCTTCACCATTCTCAGTATACAATCTATTGCCTTGTGGTCACAGAAAGAATGCTGCATCTCCAAGTATTACATCCATGCTCACCCCCATTTGATCATTTTACTAAAAAAAAAAAAAAAAAAAAAAGACATCTCTTAATCCCTTAAGGGGCTTTTCTGGTGGCTCAGAGGTTAAAGCGTCTGCCTCCTATGCGGGAGACCCCGGTTCGATCCCTGGGTCAGGAAGATCCCCTGGAGAAGGAAATGGCAATCCACTCCAGTATTCTTGCCTGGAGAATCCCATGGACAGAGAAGGCTAGTAGGTTACAGTCCACGGGGTCGCAAAGAATCAGACACGACTGAGCGACTTCACCTTCACCTTCACCTTAATCCCTTATCCACAACCATCACCACTAGATGACTTTCCTCCCTTTGGAAATAGAACTATGTCACAGGCCCATGTCAAGTTGCAAGAAAGGTTTTCTATCCTTTGGTGGAAAGTGACAAGGGATAAGCTTTCAGATAATTCACTTAATCACTTAGTCAACATTTTGTATTAGTTGTGTTTCAGAGTTAAAACATTTAGATTGTCTGAATATTCAAAGTGTGCTGCTTTATTTTCTTTATTTGTCATAATGGGAGAGTGGAACAAGAATGATTTCTTTTCTTCCTAAAGTTTGATTTTGAAACTCTCAAGGAAAGTTGAAGTCATTTTCAATTGCTAATGATTCAGATCTGGGTTTGATGAGCCTTCAAGACTATGATGAAAGAGCCAGACCACAGCTGAGTTTGAGAAGAAACAAAAGGGAGATTTCTCTGAAGGAAACTAGACAGGAGAAAGAAGGGGTTCTCTGAAAGTAAATGGAGGGAAGAGAAGTTGGGGAGGGGCTGAGGGGTTCTGAAATGAGATCTGGGGAGAGGTCTCAGGGACATTTCCAAGAAAAAGGGCTTATGCCTGTTTAATAATGGAGGGACAGACATTGAAAGGGCTTCCTAGGCTGGTGGGCTGTAGTCCATGGGGTTGCTAAGAGTCGAACTTGACTGAACGACTTCACTTTCACTTTTCACTTTCATGCATTGGAGAAGGAAAAGGCAACCCACTCCAGTGTTCTTGCCTGGAGAATCCCAGGGATGGAGCCTGGTGGGCTGCCGTCTATGCGTTGGACACGACTGAAGCAATTAGCAGCAGCAGTAGATGGCACTAGTGGTAAGGAATCCACTTACCAAGAAGAAGACCCAGGTTCGATCCCTGGGTTGGAAAGATCCCCTGGAGGAGGGCATGGAAACCCACTCCAGTATTCTTGCCTGGAGAATCCCATGGATGGAGAAGCCTGGCAGTTTACAGTTCACGGAGTCACAAAAGGGTTGAACACTGCTGAAACAACTTAGCATGCCTGTGCACAGATATCAAAAGAAATAAAACCCTGTATTTCCCATTAGTCATCTAGAAGCTGACTCACTCGGAGACTGCCCAGTTTTCACTTACTAAATCATTTTATAAGATTATTATTAATCAAGTAAAGAATATCAAAGTGAACATAAAGTGTACTAAAGGAAACACAAGTCAATGTCTAAAAAACACCCAAGCAAGCTAAAAAGAGACCCTGAATAAGAGAACAGAGGCTTTTTACAGGAGAAATAATTATCACAAAATGCCCAGAACTGAAAACAGAAGAAAATAAGTTTTCCTAATTGTCATTGATTGCTTTGATATGGAATTAGGATAAATAAAAAAGCACTGGGCAGTCTCCGAGTGAGTCAGCTTCCAAATGACTAATGGGAAATACAGAAAATAGTGAACTCGGATAATTATGTCTCATTTGAGGCTTTCAATGTAGGGGCACAACTTTTTACTCTAGAGTCATGTATCTATTCTCTTCCCATTAGGCTTAAAATGGTTCTCCTGAATTGACAATATATTTTTACAGACTGGAATCTCAAGATTTTTCAGATCCTGAGCTTCTCCATATTCCTTTTACTTCTAAAAATTTTGCTTCTTATTATGTGTTTCTTTACTCTGACTTACAAAGTAAATTATATTTATGCTAAAGTTTGAGTAGCAAGAATGAGCATTTGAATAATAATTTCACCTAAAGATATTTCAGACATTATTTTTGTCAGCATCTGAAATCTTGTCTTTCTTCTTCTTCTTCTTCTTCTTCTTCTTCTTCTTCTTCTTCTTCTTCTTCTCTTTCTGCTTCTATGTGCTCCTGAGGTTGTTGTAATTTGTCTGAGAATGTTTCCATCCCAAAATCTGAACCTGCTCCTTTTTAAGCTTAGCTCTCCTTATCCTATGAGGACATTTGAGTGGGACAAGATGTCATGGCATGGTTACTAAGGCCTAACTAACTTTCTAAAATTGGTGGTTATTTTTATTTATTCTTAATTATATTGCAAATGGTTATATCTTACTCCATTATATCTTTTAAAGTAAATACTGGAAAAGAGCAGTTGTTCTTTTCTCTTAATCCTCTAGTCTTATGGTTCTCGCCACATCAGTGAGTCTGCTATTTCTATTTTTACACTTTACATTTAGCGCTCAACCTGCTGTTGCCTGTTTTCCATGCTGATGCTCAGCACCATGAAACAGACAAAGAGCAGCAAGATGGCAGTAATAACATATGTGTGCATGCACACACCCAGACACACTCACACACACCAGGAACTCTTGAAAGGATGCAATGTTAACAATAAAACTGAAAAAGTCACACAGATGGAAAACAAAATTTGCAGCATCTGGTCCATCTGCTGGGCAGCTAATAATATCCAGATTTTCTGAATATTTCTACTGAGGGATACTTGACCTATTTATTTTTTAAATTTTGGCCTTTCAAAAATATCTCTACTTGCACATCAAAATACAAAACCCAGTATTTCTTTCTATAAAAGGTAGACACCTTGGAAAATATTCATTTATTTAATTGGCTGTGCCAGGTCTTAATGGCAGCACAAAGGATCTTTGATCTTTGCTGTGGCATTACAAGGTCTTCAGCTGCGACATGCAAACTCTTAGTGACAGAATGTGAGATCTAGTTCCCTGACCAGGGATTGAACCCAAGCATCCTGCATTGGGAATACAGAGTTTTAGCCATTGTACCACAAGGAAAGTCCCTAAAACCCAATATTTCTATACACAAGTTATTTTTTAAGTTTTTTTTGTTGAATTTATTCCTTCTTTTTTAATACTTTATTCTACGTTACAATACTGTATTGGTTTTGCCATACATTGACATGAATCAGCCACAGGTGTACACGATCTCCCAATGCCGAAGCCCCCTCCTACCTCCCACCCCATATCATCTCTCTGGATCATCCCGTGCACCAGCCCCAAGCATCCTGTATCCTGTATTGAACATAGACTGGTGCTTCGTTTCTTACATGATAGTATACATGTTTCAATGCCATTCTCCCAAATCATCCCACCCTCTCCCTCTCCCTCAGAGGCCAAGAGTCCCTTCTATACCTCTGTATCTCTTTTGTTGTCTCACCTACAGGGTCATCATTACTATCTTTCTAAATTCCATATGTATGTGTCAGTATACTGTATCGGTGTTTTTCTTTCTGGCTTACTTCACTCTGTATAATCGGCTCCAGTTTCATCCACCTCATTAGAACTGATTCAAATTTATTCTTTTTAAGGGCTGAGTAATACTCCATGGTGTATATGTACCACTGCTTTCTTATCCATTCATCTGCTGATGGACATCTAGGTTGTTTCCAGGTCCTGGCTCTTATAAACAATGCTGCAATGAACATTGGGGTACATGTGTCTCTTTCCATTCTGGTTTCCTCGGTGTGTATGCCCAGCAGTGGGATTGCTGGGTCATAAGGCAGTTCTATTTGCAATTTTTTAAGGAATTTCCACACTGTTTTCCATAATGGCTGTACTAGTTTGCATTCTACCGAACAGTGTAAGAAGGTTCCCTTTTCTCCACATCCTCTCCAGCATTTATTGCTTGTAGACTTTTGGATCGCAGCCATTCTGACTGGTGTGAAATGGTACCTCACTGTGGTCTTGATTTGCATTTCTCTGATAATGAGTGATGTTGAGCATCTTTTCATGTGTTTGTTAGCCATCCATATGTCTTCTTTGGAGAAATGCCTATTTAGTTCTTTGGCCCATTTTTTGATTGGATCATTTATTTACATAAGTTATTTTTTAATTTCAAATTGCAAACCCTTTTCCTTGTCTACAATGTCTTCCATTATTTTAGGATTAACATGGTGGCTCATCTTCTTTCCTCCCTCAGATATTTCTTGGGTCTATGTATTTTTTTTTTTATTCTTGCCATTGTATGTTTGGTTTCACTCCTAAACACTATGATTGAACTATATATAGGTAAATGTGTTGAACTACAGGCAACTTCTTTCATTACTAATTTACATACGGCAATCAGTTCATTCACTTGGACTCCTTCACAACTACCTTGCAAACGAAACTGAAACTCCTAATCGTGGATAGAAAGTTGTTTTTACTCTAACCTCCCTCAAATAAATGTTTTCATGTGCATATTTTCTATACTACAGTTTATTTTTCCTATAGGCACCTTAGAAAGCACATCACAAATCCTGAGACAGATAAACCGAATTCTAATTCTCTCTCTCAGGTGAGTTCTTTACCACTAGTGCCTCCTGAAAGTGAAAATGAAAGTTGCTCATTTGCGTCTGACTCTTTCCAACTCCAAGGACTATACAGTCCATGGGATTCTCCAGGCCAGAATACTCGAGTGGGTTACTATTCCCTTATCCAGGGGATCTTCCCAACCCAGGAATCAAACCCAGGTCTCCTGCACTGCAGGAAGATTCTTTACTGACTGAGCTATGAGAAAAGCCATGTAGTTAGATGAATTTGGAGCTGACGCTGCTTAATTAATCGCTCTCAGCCTGTAGGGATGTCTCCACTTATACACTATAGGTTTCTATATTGAGTCTATTGTCATCAAAATTGGGATCCAAATATAATGAAGAAAAATACTTTATATGCCAGATGGCAAAATTAACATGATTGAAAAATAGTATAAACTAGAAAACTGACTCAAAGCAAAACAAAAACAAGTCAATAGAACATGTTACACTGATAGACAATGTACCTGCTTTTTAAGATTTTTAAAAATACATTTAAGAGAGAGATTTAGCTTCAAACAAGTTAATAAAAATATCATGGGAACGTTTTGTTAACCACAAGGAGGATATGGATCTCTTGTTTTATCTCCTTATGGAGAGACTACATAATATTAGGGAGATAGTAAAGTCTCTAAAACAAGGTAATAAGTGTCTGTTATATTTATTGCTGACCTCAGGTCTAATGAATCATCTCTGAGACAAATGGCAAATTGAAATTAATTTCAACTTAAATTTATTTCCCTAAGAATCTGCAATCTACTGTAACAGCAGCAAAATATTTTCTTCTTTGAGGAGGTTCCTTATAACATGTCAATATTATTGTTATTTTTATTAATGTGGACACTTTAGTGGTAGTATTTGGGTTATCAAATATATTACCTCAACTTTAATTCACAACAAAGATCAATAATTAATACTTTCTCTTGAGTTATTCTACAGTGTAACAGGTTTATTTTATAGGAATTTTCCTTCTCTCCAAAGGTAGTATTATTTTCCTAGAAACAACTTGAGAGTGGATAATTTTCAACTTATAAATGCATATTGTTTTATTAGACTATCATAAAATACAAAAATTTAGATATCATAAGGCTCAAAGTCTTGAAATGTCTACTGAATCAAAATTAAGCTGCTGTTTTCCTAGAAAGTATTTGCACATATAATCAAGGATGAAATCTAGTTACATATTCTAAATGAGCTTTGCTGATAATATTCTATTATTAAATCAGTATTCTGAGTTTATCAGAGTTTTTCATTCAACCATCTGCTGTGAAAATAAAAACAGAGAACAGTGCTTCATTTGTAATTCTTAACTGTTGATTTAATCTACATACGTTTTGTACCCTTTGTTACTAGCATCCCTTGATGTAAAGCTTTCTTTCCATGACCCTGCACTACTCACCAAAAGGACCTGTGGACTAGACTATGAATGAAATTTATTTTGTGAACTATATCCAAGTCTAGAGCAATGACAGGCACATATACACAAGTGGGAATGTACTGACTGCATATGGAAAGGGAAACAATGAGGAATACTTTCTCTTGGTCCCTTCAAATGTAATTTATACCTCACCCTTTCCCATCCTCTTTTCACCTGGCCCTCTGCCTATGGGATCAGTCAGTAAAGATCTCTGGAGATTGATTTGGGGAAGAAAGAAGAGCTATCTCAGGAAGTCCATTCTCCTGGTTATCTCCAGGGAACTGCCTCTGGCTGAATCCCTTGCCTGGGCCTCTGAAGTCCATAGGCTCCTTGGGATTCTAGCCTTTAGCACTACAAATTAATCTAAATTTGATGGTACTTGCAATTTATATTAGTAAGATTACTTAGTTTCTTTTAGATATACAGATATGTAAAGAATAAAAATTGAATTAAGACTAATACAATTCTGGTTTTGGAAACAAAATGGATATTATGTTAGGCCTCCTTATTATATTCATGTACAGATTGGGGAAAAATTTGATCAATGCTGTAACTGTCAATGTGGGATGCTTCATACAGCGAGTGTGCTAAATATACCTCCCCTAGGAATTAAGGTGAGCATTGGCAGGAGTTAGCTGAGCTATAATTTTGGACTTTGTCCATCTTTCTTTCTCAAGCAGCACAACTAACACCTGGTAAAATTTGGCAGAAATGAAGTGACTGTATGCACAGGGGACAATTGATATTGGCTGTGTGGAAGGGGCCAGCTAACAAAGAAACCTCAAACAGCAAAAGCAGATGTACTTCCCATTGGCAAAACCCCTATGGAGAGAGCAAACTGCCTTCACTGAGTGATGCTCTGATTTGGTTCTTCTAGTTAATGAGGAACTAGGAGTGACAGAAAAATGGAACAGAGACTGGTTAGAGAAGTCTGAGCAGGATAGGATGCAAAAATATTCAGTTGATCTTCATAGACATTGATGGTAGATGTAGCCTTATGTACTCCAAATTTATGCTATTTTTCAGTTGGTGTTGAGTAACTAACTTGTCGATTGTTACTCTAAGTCAAAAGTTGTTATACTTTTTCTGTAAAGTGTTAGATAGTAAACACGTTAGGCTTTGTGAGCCAAGAGACAAAATCAAGGATATTATGTAATGATACTTCTAAAAAAGAGACAAAAACAAACTTTTGCAAATTTTCAATTGATGAAACTCATATAATAAGACTTATAAAGTAAAAGTTTTACAACTGAAATTTTACTAATGAGAAGAATGGAATTCATTCTTGGGTAGGGGAAACATTTTGATTAATTAGGATTCAAAGTTAATTCTCTGTCTTCATGTAGAAACATGGTTTTGTTCTTCTTTAGTCTTCCCTTGCTTCTCTGAAACTTCACCCCAGGACTACACAAGAATGTGTTTCCTGAATTTCTGCTGTTCACACTCTCAGACTGCCCTTATGATGTTGAATAACTTTTTACACGGGAAAGCAGGTTAAAAAATAAAGTAAAAGTTTACAATTGAAATTTTACTAATGAGAAGAATGGAATTCATTCTTGGGTAGGGGAAACATTTTGATTAATTAGGATTCAAAGTTAATTCTCTGTCTTCATGTAGAAACATGGTTTTGTTCTTCTTTAGTCTTCCCTTGCTTCTCTGAAACTTCACCCCAGGACTACACAAGAATGTGTTTCCTGAATTTCTGCTGTTCACACTCTCAGACTGCCCTTATGATGTTGAATAACTTTTTACACGGGAAAGCAGGTTAAAATGCAGCTTCTGTGTGAGACGCTGAGTTTCGTTTCCAGCCAAACTACTCGCTGACTGTGTTATGTTTGAATACTTACTTAAACTCTCAAAGGTTCGATTTCCTTATCTAAGAATGAGGTATAATATCT
The DNA here is from genome assembly GCA_006408675.1 of Madoqua kirkii. NCBI lineage: Eukaryota > Metazoa > Chordata > Mammalia > Artiodactyla > Bovidae > Madoqua > Madoqua kirkii. Next base: position 5,273 of record SJYC01124148.1, on the reverse strand, counting down.
ACTTCATAGGGTTGTTGTGAAGATTAAATAAGCTATACATGTAAAGATTCAGACCACTGCATGGCACATTATAAAGCCACCAATATAAGTGTATTCTTCTGGTATTTTTCAACCATATAAAAATGCAAACTTCTTAGTTCAGAGTCCGTATGATAACAGTCATAGAACCAGATTCGCCCACAAACTACAGTTTTCAGACTCCTACTCCAAGTGATATTTAACACCACCTGTCTTACTCCTTACTTTTTAGACATAGAGACCTGTTTAACTTTCATCCTTCCAGTGCAATTGAGATTCAACAGCAGGATATAAATATTACTTCCCCAACAATATGAAGGCCGTGTCAGTTTTTCATCAGAATAATTTTAATCTAAATTCTGTTCAGGAACTTTGAAATGGAAAATTCTATTTCTTCTGCTGTCATGCATTGCCATTTGCCAAGTATAACCATCCTTCATACTTCTCATCTCTGCCATTTTCACTCCCACACTGGACCATACAGCTAGCTCCCTAGTTTATTTACCATGTTAATGTGAACCCTCTTTCCCATATTAAATAAATTCCACAAAGTCTATGACGATATTATTATTCTAATAGTAGTCCATTGCTGTTTCTCAAAATTTATTCCTACTTTGATGCTCTTACAGTCATCTAGGCTACTCTATCAAACTCCTACATGTTCATTACTGACTTTGCCATATTATTCACCTCTCCAGCACTTGCTGCTATCGTGAAGGCTTTTAATCTTTTTGTATCTGACCAATCTAACAAACAAACCCCATAGATTCTTCACCTCTTAACTGCTAATTTGCCTTCTGTCCATTTGACTTTACTACCTCACCTATCACCATCACAACTCTGAAATATTATTTAATATACTCCAGTTTCATACATAATTCCTTATGAAGAATCTTTATTCATTGATACAACACAATGATTCAGAGAATTATATAAATGTATTATTAGGGTCTTACTCTACACTGGAGGAAGTGATCTCTAAGCAGATTTGGGACCCATGAGTAAGACTTACTCTTGTCAGGGTGTGAGAGAAGAGAAGGAACATTCCAAAAAAAGAGTAAAATATATATGAGTTTGCTGAAGCAAGAAACAGAGGCCAGGAGAGTTGAGTCATAGAAATTGTACGTATGGAGGAGGTAGTAAATGATGTGAGATTTGACTTGAGGTTTTGGCAGAGACCAAAGCTGGACAGACAACATGAATATTTCATAAATGTCTAGTTATAGTTCATTTGGCATCAGTGTGAAGTGGTGAGCAAGTGTCAATCGGAAGGCAAGTGAGAAGGAAGGTGAGGTTGTGAAACAACTTAAAAGCTATTTCGGTTGAATAGAGAGGATATTTCGTAGCTTAGGTATGTAGCAGAATGTGGAAGTGAGAATTCTGGCAGTGGGGATGAACTGTAGTGGAGAGATTTAAGAAATATTTATAAGGAAAATCAATGGGCTGAGGTAGTTTATTGGAATGAAGAAAAATGAAATGTGAGCTTGACAAGCAAGTTTTGTGGCTTAAGTTAATAGGTAAATATATGATGGTGCCATGTGTTGAGGTGAAAGTAGAATAAAAGGGAGCATCTCTGGGAGCAAGAAAGCAATTGGTCACAATGCAGTTAAAGTAAATAAAAACCAAAGTGGAGAACTTAGAAGAACGGGCTTGGGAAATATATTAGATGGCTTTCAGGATATTGACAGCAACTGAAACAAATATGAGGTTCAAGCCAGACTTATCCTATTTTTTATGCCCTCCATTTCATATTCAATTAGTTATTAAGTCCAATCAATCCTGTTCCCTAAATATCTCTCTTATCCATCCTTTTACCATCATTAGACTTCAGGTGTACTGGAGTGGACATTTGTCATCTGCCTACTGGGCTACCAGAGTCCCACCTCACCCCTCAATCTCACCCCTATTCAACATACCCATTTATACTGCCGTCAGAGAGATAAGTCACATGACTAACTTCACCATATTCCTCATTTGCTCAAAATTCTTCACTTGCTGCCCATTCCTGTGAAGTGTGTTTTGTATCCCTGTGCACAGCATGCACTTCCCTATATGATTTAGCTTTCATTATTTACCCAAACATTCCAAGCCCATTAAAGGCTCTGCAATTGTGTATTTCTTATTCATGTTGCCTCTTTTGCCTGCAGTACATCTTCCTAGTCTTCAGGTCTCAATAAGTGAAAAGCATTTTTCTGGTTAAACAAAGGTGCTTATCTAGTGGTCTCACTGCCCTTTGCCCTTCTCCCTCTCTTTGGTGATTTATTTGTTGTTCAGTCCATCCACTATGCAAATAATTGGAGGGCAAAGTCTGCATTTTTGCAGTTTGGGATCACAGTGCCTGGTATAGCCTGTGAGTAGGCATTCAAAAAATCAATTTTGAATAAATAGAAAATTACATTTTAGTACGGATGTCTTTTTTATTGCACATTAATGCATAGCAATTTGTATTTTGAACTTCTCCATTTCTTGGAAATTATCATAATCTCTATGTGAAATTTTATTTATCAGAGTTAAAACATAATGATCTCATTTATATTAAGTCTGTGAATTTCATAGACCTTTCTTCATGCGCTAACTTTAGATGGTATGCTTTCTATTGAGATAGAATACTGTATAATTTCTCTAAATTGCTAAAACACATAGTGACTGAAGAGGAAGTGGTACACAAGAAAAATGCCACAGAGGAACACAACATGGTGAGATTTCAAAAGACAACCACAGTTGGGTGCAGGTAATATCTCATATCATACTGGTGTGAATGCATTTCACAGTCTACACTTTAATTATATTGTATACTTCACTAATGGCTCTGTCTCCAGAAGGCCTCCTGGGAATAACCTGGCAGATTTCACAGGGCCCTGAATGAATTTTAGTATAATGAAAAAGTAGTGAATTCACAGTATTACCTATTCAGAGATAAGGTAAAGAGTAAAAAATGCAACCTTCTCTTTCACTGGACATGGGGAAAATCTTGACATGTCACTCTTACAAGTAAATAATACAATCTTCCATCTCATTTTTCATCATTGGCATGTACTTTCAAATTAAACTGGTTTAAGAAATATTTGGCTCACCCATCTTTATTTTATAGGTCTTATCCTGAGTTTTTAGAAAGAGTGTATGACAGCACTGCATGTGTATTGGAGTCATCCTTTCATGAGGAAAGATTGAACTTGAGAGGAAAAGTTAAATTTTTGCTAAACCCTTGAGAGCAGGTCCTTATCTCATGGAATGTGGCCTTTAGGCTCTCTCAGGGGCTTTCCAGGGGGTTGTTTTCTTATCTCATGGAATGTGGCCTTTAAACAAACGAGCCGATCCCTGTAAATGTTAAGACCTGCACACCAACCAGACTGTTCCCCCCCTAGCTGTACCTGTTTGTGGTTTTTGTGCTTAAAAACTGCTCTGTAACAACTGTTCGGGGTTCATTTCTCCCTGGAGGTGACTGAACCATGGCGCGCTGGCCTCCTGCGGTTTGCATCGAATCTGAGTCTCGGTGATCTTTGGATGATGGGTCCTAGGGAAAGACTGTAAGGTCTAACAAACTTTGCTCTTTATAGTCAGAGAAGCTGCTACTAAAAGGAATTTGTAACTTATTTATTCAATAATTTCTTTTTTTTTTTCACTATTTTTCTCCCAGCTTTATTGAGATAAAATTGATATGTGGCACTGTATAAGTTTTTTAAACTTTGGAAAGCTATTTCATGTTCCAGGGAAATTTAAAGAATCTGGGGTACAAATATCTGTTTATCCAAAACTTCCTCCAGCATTTGGATAAACAGCATGAGTGAAAATAACAGTAGTGTGCCTGGCATCTTCTCTGTCTTGTAGATAAGATTACCTAAAAGTGAGATAAAACAATTTTTCCTTCCTAGGTAGTCATTTCTAAAGAAAGCAAAGGTCATTTTTGATCAACTGGCCACTTACAATCCTATATACTTCTACTGGAGTCACTTTAAATATTGCAGGTAAGAAAAGTTATTCAGTAGACCAAGTAATAGAATAACATTTTACTAAATCTAATTTGCAAGCATTGTCTATCAAAATATTACTGTGATTTGTCCATTGTTAGCTCTGTAACTATTTATGAAGCAGCAGGGAAAACTGTACAGAAAAATTTGGCATACACGTTTTCAAAGGAGGAAGATTGGAAACAAAAATTGGATTTTTCTGCATTTCTGTCACAGAAGATTTGAATTATTATCTCTATTAATTGACACAAATATGCATGTGTTTTCTCTTGTGATAATGATAGGAGGACTTCACACTAACTATAGGGTAAGGAAATTTCATTTTCTTTTCAAATAAATAGTGCCATCAAGAGCTTGTGCAGTCTTACAGGTTTCATGTATGCATTGTCTTGAGAACTTGATCAGCCCATTCGACAACTGTAGATTTCTGACTCTGTGCTGCATGGCCCATTTCTAAGTCATCAGCAACCTTTCCTCCCAGTGCTGAACAAAAGCACAGCCACAAATAATAATGACACGTGGAGTATGAAAGAATAAAGACAAAAACATGTACAAATAAAATGCTAAAATCAAAGGCTCCTAGTGCTTTCGTTTCAAGGATTGGATGGATCTAGGAAGGGTAGTTCAGGACTGTTTTTTTTTTTTTCTTTTAATTTTTTTTCTCTTCCTGCTTTCACAGTTCTACAATCACAATGGCCCTCTAGTGGGATGCTAAATTAAGAGGCATTTTGTTTGTATTGTTAGCATCTAGATCGAAACAGTCACAGAGAAATGTTTTATTATGGTGGGGAAAGGGCTGTTTTAATAAGGCTCTTAGGAGACTGAGTTTTAATGACGCTTAACACAATGTTTTAAACTACACACCACATCTACATGTTATTTCTTGTTAAATGTTGGTTATTAAACAGCAGGCTGGTTCCAGATTGCCTGCAGAGGGTAGTTAGGGTTGGCTGATACATCTCTGACAATTTGAATAGTTTATGGAGTGACAAGTGCTGTTTGCATGTAAAGGATTTTACATTTTAACATCTGCAACAGTATATATTACTACCCAACGTATTTCTACACAATATGTTGAAGGGTTAAAGCCAATTAAGCACAATTGTAAGTTTCGATTTTCTTCTAGAATTCTGTGCCCTCATCCAAACTTAACGTGCTTAGGCTGGGATGATTTCCCTCACCACTTAACCCAGGGATCTCTGTGGTGAATTCCTGCTCAAAACTGCAGACCAGAGAACAAGTGAGGGAAATGAAGAAGAGAATGTGCCCTATGGAAAGATGTAAGCA
>SJYC01124147.1:0-17779 GCA_006408675.1 Madoqua kirkii | reverse complement strand
AATTTGTATTTTGAACTTCTCCATTTCTTGGAAATTATCATAATCTCTATGTGAAATTTTATTTATCAGAGTTAAAACATAATGATCTCATTTATATTAAGTCTGTGAATTTCATAGACCTTTCTTCATGCGCTAACTTTAGATGGTATGCTTTCTATTGAGATAGAATACTGTATAATTTCTCTAAATTGCTAAAACACATAGTGACTGAAGAGGAAGTGGTACACAAGAAAAATGCCACAGAGGAACACAACATGGTGAGATTTCAAAAGACAACCACAGTTGGGTGCAGGTAATATCTCATATCATACTGGTGTGAATGCATTTCACAGTCTACACTTTAATTATATTGTATACTTCACTAATGGCTCTGTCTCCAGAAGGCCTCCTGGGAATAACCTGGCAGATTTCACAGGGCCCTGAATGAATTTTAGTATAATGAAAAAGTAGTGAATTCACAGTATTACCTATTCAGAGATAAGGTAAAGAGTAAAAAATGCAACCTTCTCTTTCACTGGACATGGGGAAAATCTTGACATGTCACTCTTACAAGTAAATAATACAATCTTCCATCTCATTTTTCATCATTGGCATGTACTTTCAAATTAAACTGGTTTAAGAAATATTTGGCTCACCCATCTTTATTTTATAGGTCTTATCCTGAGTTTTTAGAAAGAGTGTATGACAGCACTGCATGTGTATTGGAGTCATCCTTTCATGAGGAAAGATTGAACTTGAGAGGAAAAGTTAAATTTTTGCTAAACCCTTGAGAGCAGGTCCTTATCTCGTGGAATGTGGCCTTTAGGCTCTCTCAGGGGCTTTCCAGGGGGTTGTTTTCTTATCTCATGGAATGTGGCCTTTAAACAAACGAGCCGATCCCTGTAAATGTTAAGACCTGCACACCAACCAGACTGTTCCCCCCCTAGCTGTACCTGTTTGTGGTTTTTGTGCTTAAAAACTGCTCTGTAACAACTGTTCGGGGTTCATTTCTCCCTGGAGGTGACTGAACCATGGCGCGCTGGCCTCCTGCGGTTTGCATCGAATCTGAGTCTCGGTGATCTTTGGATGATGGGTCCTAGGGAAAGACTGTAAGGTCTAACAAACTTTGCTCTTTATAGTCAGAGAAGCTGCTACTAAAAGGAATTTGTAACTTATTTATTCAATAATTTCTTTTTTTTTTTCACTATTTTTCTCCCAGCTTTATTGAGATAAAATTGATATGTGGCACTGTATAAGTTTTTTAAACTTTGGAAAGCTATTTTTGGAATGTGGCCTTTAGGCTCTCTCAGGGGCTTTCCAGGGGGTTGTTTTCTTATCTCATGGAATGTGGCCTTTAAACAAACGAGCCGATCCCTGTAAATGTTAAGACCTGCACACCAACCAGACTGTTCCCCCCCTAGCTGTACCTGTTTGTGGTTTTTGTGCTTAAAAACTGCTCTGTAACAACTGTTCGGGGTTCATTCCTCCCTGGAGGTGACTGAACCATGGCGCGCTGGCCTCCTGCGGTTTGCATCGAATCTGAGTCTCGGTGATCTTTGGATGATGGGTCCTAGGGAAAGACTGTAAGGTCTAACAAACTTTGCTCTTTAGAGTCAGAGAAGCTGCTACTAAAAGGAATTTGTAACTTATTTATTCAATAATTTCTTTTTTTTTTTCACTATTTTTCTCCCAGCTTTATTGAGATAAAATTGATATGTGGCACTGTATAAGTTTTTTAAACTTTGGAAAGCTATTTCATGTTCCAGGGAAATTTAAAGAATCTGGGGTACAAATATCTGTTTATCCAAAACTTCCTCCAGCATTTGGATAAACAGCATGAGTGAAAATAACAGTAGTGTGCCTGGCATCTTCTCTGTCTTGTAGATAAGATTACCTAAAAGTGAGATAAAACAATTTTTCCTTCCTAGGTAGTCATTTCTAAAGAAAGCAAAGGTCATTTTGATCAACTGGCCACTTACAATCCTATATACTTCTACTGGAGTCACTTTAAATATTGCAGGTAAGAAAAGTTATTCAGTAGACCAAGTAATAGAATAACATTTTACTAAATCTAATTTGCAAGCATTGTCTATCAAAATATTACTGTGATTTGTCCATTGTTAGCTCTGTAACTATTTATGAAGCAGCAGGGAAAACTGTACAGAAAAATTTGGCATACACGTTTTCAAAGGAGGAAGATTGGAAACAAAAATTGGATTTTTCTGCATTTCTGTCACAGAAGATTTGAATTATTATCTCTATTAATTGACACAAATATGCATGTGTTTTCTCTTGTGATAATGATAGGAGGACTTCACACTAACTATAGGGTAAGGAAATTTCATTTTCTTTTCAAATAAATAGTGCCATCAAGAGCTTGTGCAGTCTTACAGGTTTCATGTATGCATTGTCTTGAGAACTTGATCAGCCCATTCGACAACTGTAGATTTCTGACTCTGTGCTGCATGGCCCATTTCTAAGTCATCAGCAACCTTTCCTCCCAGTGCTGAACAAAAGCACAGCCACAAATAATAATGACACGTGGAGTATGAAAGAATAAAGACAAAAACATGTACAAATAAAATGCTAAAATCAAAGGCTCCTAGTGCTTTCGTTTCAAGGATTGGATGGATCTAGGAAGGGTAGTTCAGGACTGTTTTTTTTTTTTTCTTTTAATTTTTTTTCTCTTCCTGCTTTCACAGTTCTACAATCACAATGGCCCTCTAGTGGGATGCTAAATTAAGAGGCATTTTGTTTGTATTGTTAGCATCTAGATCGAAACAGTCACAGAGAAATGTTTTATTATGGTGGGGAAAGGGCTGTTTTAATAAGGCTCTTAGGAGACTGAGTTTTAATGACGCTTAACACAATGTTTTAAACTACACACCACATCTACATGTTATTTCTTGTTAAATGTTGGTTATTAAACAGCAGGCTGGTTCCAGATTGCCTGCAGAGGGTAGTTAGGGTTGGCTGATAATCTCTGACAATTTGAATAGTTTATGGAGTGACAAGTGCTGTTTGCATGTAAAGGATTTTACATTTTAACATCTGCAACAGTATATATTACTACCCAACGTATTTCTACACAATATGTTGAAGGGTTAAAGCCAATTAAGCACAATTGTAAGTTTCGATTTTCTTCTAGAATTCTGTGCCCTCATCCAAACTTAACGTGCTTAGGCTGGGATGATTTCCCTCACCACTTAACCCAGGGATCTCTGTGGTGAATTCCTGCTCAAAACTGCAGACCAGAGAACAAGTGAGGGAAATGAAGAAGAGAATGTGCCCTACGGAAAGATGTAAGCAGGAGAGCACCACATGTTTATAACTAGTATTCTTTAACCATTTAAACAGTTCGCATTTTAAAATTAAAAGCAAAGAAAACAGTATCTTAGGGTGCCTTTGTTCTCCCCACTGTTAATCTCACACCTTTCTTCCTCCAGTCTTCTCACACCCTGAGGAAAACAAACTATCATCTAGGTCAAAGAATGGCTTGATGAACCAAGGAACAAAGGTGTACAGATTTTGGATGTTAACTCTGAGGATTAAATGTGTTTTACAAAAAAAAAAAAAATTATACACACACACACAGCCTGCTTTCTCTTTACATCTTTTATTTTTGGATCCTGCTTCAAAACTTTTAAGTTCTCATTTGAATCATTTATTTCCCTGTAACAGGTGTGCAGGGAGAGTGTGGCCACCTGCCACTTGGGAGAATATGCATTGTGGGGATGCTTGTAGGTGGCTCAGTGGGCTTATTACTTCACTTTCCTCTTTTTTCCCCCTTTAGGTTGTCTTCCCTGCCTTTTCTCTCCATTGCCTGATATCAAGAGAGAAGAATATGTTATGAGCTCAAGAAGCCCATAAGCACTACAGGTCAGTGATTTTCAGTGGGAGGGATAGTGATGGGTCTTCATCATCTCCAGGATCAGAGGGGAAGAGGTACTGTTTGTTAGCAAGGCTTGAGTGTTTATCAAAGGGAAAATAGGCTTAAAATTCATCACTGTCTGAGACCACAGTAAGTGAGCTTAAAAACCTGAATGTTTACAACCTTAACCACTTATGGCCATGAAAATGCCGTGAGTAAGGATATAATGTGTTGCTGGGAAAATTTTGCGTGATCCATTGGCTTAAGTTTAAAAAAGGGAAAAATAAACTTAATGCTTATCCATGGCACTGGCCACATACCAAGTTTGACCGCTTCATGGAGTTTGGAATTAAACATGCCAAGATGCTCCAAACACTTGGGCATTTCTTCCTAAGTGAGAATCCTGTGGGGAATGAAGGATGTTGATTGAAGATCAAGTTTAGATAGCCCTGTTTTATTTTTTTGTTTTTGTTTTGCATAACCATGGAAAAATCTACCGCAAACTCAATCAGTGTCTCCTTAAACTATCTGAAATTTTGTGTTAGCATGACAGTATCCATACAAGCTGTAATTAAGATCCCTGAGCGAAATATCAAACAACCTCAGATATACAGAAGATAACACTCTAATAGCAGAAAGCAAAGAGGAACTAAAGGGCCTCTTGATGAGGGTCAAGTTCGGTTCAGTTCAGTTCAGTTGCTCAGCCATGTCTGACTCTTTGTGACCCCAAGAACCACAGCACACCAGGCCTCCCTGTCCATCCCAGAGTTCATCCAAACTCATGTGCATTGAGTCAATGATGCCATCCAGCCAGCTCATCCTGTCATCCCCTTCTCCTCCTGCCCCCAATCTCTCCCAGCATCAGAGTCTTTTCCAATGTGTCAACTCTTCGCATGAGGTGGCCAAAGTATTGGACTTTCAGCCTCAGCATCAGTCCTTCCAATGAACACCCAGGACTGGTCTCCTTTAGGATGGACTGGATGGATCTCCTTGCAGTCCAAGGGACTCTCAAGAGTCTTCTCCAACACCACAGTTCAAAGGCATCAATTCTTCAGAATGCAGCTTTCTTCACAGTCCAACTCTCATATCCATACATGACCACTGGAAAAACCATAGCCTTGACTAGACGGACCTTTGTTGGCAAAGTAAGAGTAAGAGTAAGCATCTTTTAATTTCCTAGCTGCAATTACCATCTGCTTGATGAGGGTCAAAGAGGAGAGTGAAAATCTGGCTTAAAACTCAACATTCAAAAAAACTAAGATCCTGGCATTAAGTCCCATTACTTCATAGCCAATAGAAGGGGTACAAGGGAGGAAGTGACAGATTTTCTCTTTTTGGACTTCAAACTCACTGAGGATTGTGACTATAACCATGAAATTAAAAGATGCTTGCTCTTGGAAGGAGCTATGACAAGCTAGACAGCATATTAAAAAGCAAAGACATCACTTTGCTGACAAAGGTTCACATAGTCAAAGCTACAGTCTTCCAGTAGTCATGTATAGATATGAGATTTGGGCCATAAAGAAGTCTGAGTGCCAAAGAATTGATGCTTTCACATTGTGATGTTGGAGAAGACTCTTGAGAATCCCTTGGACTAAAAGGTGAATCAGTCAGTCCTGAAGGAAATCAACTCTGAATATTCATTGGAAGGACTGATGCTGAAGCTGAAGCTCCAATATTTTGGCCACCTGGTACAAAGAGCAGACTCATTGGAAAAGATCCTGTTGCTGGGAAAGATTGAAGGCCAAAGGAGAAGAGGGTGGAAGAGAATGAAATGGTTGGATAGCATCACTGATTCAATGGACGTGACTTTGGCAAAGTCTTGGAGATAGTGAGGGATAGGGAGGGCTGGTGGCTACAGTCCATGGGGTCATAAACAGTCGGACACAACTTAGTGACTGCACAACAATACTCTTTTGCATATTTAAATTACAGTAAGCCATGGTGGATACAACATGATTCAAACAGAACTTTCAATTCTAGTGTTTCAAAAGCCCTTGGAAAAGACAATATGAACTCAAGAAACTAATTATTATCTCATCTTTGCAACTGATTTTCAGATAGATAATCCTTAATCTGAACGAGGATAAATATATTCACTTCTTAAACAAGATGAATAATGTCTACCTTATAGGCAATTCAGGGTTAATAGAAGAATTAAAGTCAAGATGACATGAAGTATAATAATGGCTTTGTAAAGATAAGTAAAGTGCTATGTAAAGATAAGAGTTATAATTGTTAATACAGTCAAACTGTGATTCAGTGTCCCAGGACCTGAAGGAATCTCTCCTTATCTTGAGTGTGATATGGTCTGAGATACTGCACTCCTTATTCACACTTTCTTCTCTAAAGCAAAGAAAAAACATTTTGATTGCTGAGTGTTGGAGACACTGCGAGCTCCAAAATGGTAGGCAAGGGGAGGTCAAAGAAGCTACACATAATACCATTATGTTTCAAATTGCCTCTACCAAATGGTAACATCTAAATATTTTCCAGTGAATTCCTTTATGACTCTGTCGTGCTTAATAGCCATATTAGCATTGCCATGTAGCTGAACTTTTATTTCCAGTCTTCCCTCCACACAGTTCTGTTTGAAAGGATGGTGGTTACAAGATTTAAAATGTTCACATTCTGGTTATGCTCCTTACTACTGGTCATCTGATTTAGTGGCTACTTATTAACCTCTGTTTCTAAGTTTTCCATCTGGGAAATGAAAATAATAGCAGTTCCTACCTATAGGGTTAATGTAAGATAGAAATGAGCCCATGTCTGGGCTAGACTAAGTTGCTTTAGTTGTGTTTGAGTCTGCAACTCTATGGACTGTAGCCTGCCCGGCTCCTCTGTCCATGGGATTTCCCAGGCAAGAATACTGGAGTCGGTAGCCACTTGCTCCTCCCAGGGATCTTCCTGACCCATGGATCAAAACCATGTATCTTAAGTTATCTGCAGCATTCAATATTAATATCTCAAAATTAGGCACATAGTTTCTCAGAAAAATGTTAATACAAAAGAAAAAAAAAACACACACACAATGAAATGATAAGGAAGCATTCCTCAGTTCACTTCAGTTCAATTCAGTTGCTCAGGCATGTCGGACTCTTTGCAACCCCACTGACTGCAGCATTCCAGGCCTCCCTGTCTATCACCAACTCCCAGAGTCTACCCAAACCCATGTCCATTGAGTCGGTGATGCCATCCAAACGTTTCGTACTCTGCCATCCCCTTATCCTCCTGCCTTCAATCTTTCCCAACATCAGGGTCTTTTCAAATGAGTCAGCTCTTTGCATAAGGTGGCCAAAGTATTGGAGTTTCAGCTTCAACAGTCCTTCCAATGAACACTCAGGATTGATCTCCCTTAGAATGAATGGGTTGGATCTGTTTGCAGTCCAAGGGACTCTCAAGAGTCTTCTCCAACACCACAATTCTAAAGCACCAATTCTTTAGCTCTCAGCTTTCTTTATAGTCCAGTTCTCATATCCATACAAGACTACTGAAAAAACCATAGCCTTGACTGGATGGACCTTTATTGGAAAAGTAATGTCTCTGCTTTTTAATATGCTGTCTAGGTTGGTATAATTTTCCTTCTAAGGAGTAAGAGTCTTTTAATTTCAATAGCACCAATTCTTTAGCTCTCAGCTTTCTTTATAGTCCAGTTCTCATATCCATACAAGACTACTGAAAAAACCATAGCCTTGACTGGATGGACCTTTATTGGAAAAGTAATGTCTCTGCTTTTTAATATGCTGTCTAGGTTGGTATAATTTTCCTTCTAAGGAGTAAGAGTCTTTTAATTTCAAGGCTGCAGTCATCATCTGCAGTGATTTTGGAGCCCAAGAAAATAAAGTCTGCCACTGTTTCTACTGTTTCCCTATTTGCCATGAAGTGATGAAACCAGATGTCATGATCTTAGTTTTCTGAATGTTGAGCTTTAAGCCAACTTTTTCACTCTCCTCTTTCACTTTCATCAAGAGGCTCTTTAGTTCTTCACTTTCTGCCTTAAGATTGGTGTCATCTGCAAATCTGAGATTATTGATATTTCTCCAGACAATCTTGATTTCAACTTGTGCTTCTTCCAGCCCAGCGTTTCTCATGATGTATTCTGCATATAAATTAAATAAGCAGAGTGACAATATACAGCCTTGACGGACGCCTTCTCCTATTTGGAACCAGTCTGTTCCATGTCCAATTCTAACTGTTGCTTCCTGACCTGCATATAAATTTCTCAAGAGGCATGTCCGGTGGTCTGGTAGTCTCATCTCTTTGAGAATTTTCCACAGTTTATTGTGATCCACACAGTCAAAGGCTTTGGCATAGTCAATAAAGCAGAAATAGATATTTTTCTGGAACTTTCTTGCTTTTTCAATGACCCAACGGATATTGGCAATTTGATCTCTGATTCCTCTGCATTTTCTAAAGCCAGCTTGAACATCTGGAAGTTCATGGTTCACATACTGATGAAGCCTGAGCTTGGAGAATTTTGAGCATTACTTTACTAGAGTGTGAGATGAGTGCAATTGTGTGGTAGTCTGAGTATTCCTTGGCATTGCGCTTCTTTGGGATTGCATTGAAAACAGACCTTTTCCAGTCCTGTGGCCACCTCAGAGTTTTCCAAATTTGTTGGCATATTGAGTGCAGTACTTTCACAGCATCATCTTTTAGGATTTGAAATAGCTCAACTGGAATTCCATCACCTCCACTAGTTTGGTTCATAACGATGCTTCTTAAGGCCCACTTGACTTCACATTCCAGGATGTCTGGCTCCAGGTGAATGATCACTGCATCATGATTAACTGGGTCATGAAGATCTTTTTTTGTACAGTTCTTCTGTGTATTCTTGCCACCTCTTAATATTTTGTGCTTCTGTTAAGTCCATATAATTTCTGTACTTTATTGAGCCCATTTTTGCATAAAATATTCCCTTGGTGTCACTAATTATCTTGAAAAGGTCTCTAGTCTTTCCCATTCTATTGTTTTTCTATATTTCTTTACACTGGTCATTGAAGAGGGCTTTCTTATATCTCCTTGCTGTTCTTTTGAACTGTGCATTCAAATGGGTATATCTTTCCTTTTCTCCTTTCCTTTTTGTTTATTTTCTTTTTACAGCTATTTTTAAGGCCTCCTCAAACAGCCCTTTTTGCATTTTTTTTTTCCCTTGGGGATGGTCTTGATCCCTGTCTCCTGTACAACATAATGAACCTCCTTCCATAGTTCATCAGGTACTCTGTCTATCAGATACAGTTTCTTAAATCTATTTCTTACTTCTACTGTATAATCATAAGGGACTTGATTTAGGTCATACCTGAATGGGCTAGTCGTTTTGCCTAATTTCTTCACTTTAAGTCTGAATTTGTCAATAAGGAGTTCATGATCTGAGCCACAGTCAGTTCCCAGATGTTTTTGCTGACTATATACAGCTTCTCCATCTATGGCTTCAAAGAATATAATCAATTTATTTCAGTGTTGGCCATCTGGTGATGTCCATGTGTAGAGTCTTCTTTTGTTTTGTTGCAAGAGGGTATTTGAGATGAGCAGTGCATTCTTTTGGCAAAACTCTATTAGCCTTTTCCCTGCTTCATTCTGTACTCCAAAGCCAAATTTGCCTGTTACTCCAGGTGTTTCTTGACTTCCTACTTTTGCATTCCAGTCTCCTATAATGAAAAGGAGATCTTTCTTGGAGTATTAGTTCTAAAAGGTTTTGTAAGTCTTCATATAACCATTCAACTTCAGCTTCTTTGGTGTTATTTAGGCTCTTCTTTCGTATATCCTAGGTCTCACCACCCTCAAGTATAAAACCCTCACAATTATCACCAAGCTTGCCTCCTTGCCTGTTTTCTGTCTGACCAAACCAGAGCTCTCTCTTCCTGCTGCTGCCAGATTGATCCATCTCTACTCAAAAGTATCTAATGATTTATTTCTTCCTCTGGGTTATTCCAATTCTATTTTATGTCCTAACACTGTAAATTATAAAAGTGTCTAACTGAGCATATTTTGAGTATTTTTCCCAGAGGTATAAATGACACATAACAGTGTACATTTAAGGTATATCATATAATGATTTTATATATGCATATATTTCAAAATGATTAATTACCCCAATAAGGTTAGTTAAAACATCTATTACCTCACAGTTTTAATGTGTGTGTGTGTGTGTAGTAAGAACTTTAAAAATCTATTATTTTGGCAACTTTCAAATATACAGTACAATATTGCTAGTTATAGAGTCCATCTTGCTGTAGATTAATTCCCCACAACTTAATCACCTTATAATTGGAATTTTATACCCTTTTACTATCTTCATCCATTCTGTTACACTACCCCTAACCCTTGGCAATCACCAATCTGTTCTTTCTTTCTTAGCATAGCTTTCCCCACCTGCATTCCATTATGTGAAAAGCTATGTGCCTAATTCTGAGACATTAGTAACAAATGCTGCAGGAGTCTTAAGAGAAACTATTTTGATCCCTGGGTCAAAAAGATCCACTGGAGGAGGAAATGACAACCTATTCCAATATTCTTGCCTGGGAAATCCCATGGACAGAGGAGCCTGGCAGGCTAAAGCAACTGAGAGGGAAAAGAGGAGAGACTTCCTCGCATATAACCTCAGCATATAACAGAAGACAATTCATTCCAAAGTGGTCAGACAGATCAAAACAAGCAAATCTCAGCCAATCCAGTCATTCAAAATTTGGATTAGTTTATCAAAAAAAAATGAGCCCAGTCTTTGTCTTTCTAAATTAATATGAAATAATCTAGACTCAAGATGAACAATAAGTCAAGACTAGCCAAAACACCTAGAGTTATGTATCCTTTAGGAATGTTTTTTCTATCAAGTGACAGAGAGCCTATTATGGTAACTAAAGAATTTTTTCCCCCATGGTAAGACATCCAGAGTAGGTAGTACTGGTAAATTTATCAGTACAAGGTGACCTGGCTATTGCATTTGCAAAGGACTTATATTTCCCTCAAAGTGACAAAGCTGCTGCAGCTATAAAATTAAACTGAATTTTTTGCAGGATGGAAAAGGAAAGAAAAAGCAGATTGCATTAACAGTAACAAAATCTCTGCCAGGAATATCACAGCTGAATTTCTTTAAATCTCATGGCCCAGGTCTGTGTGATATGGCCACCTCTGGGTAAAAAGTGGCTGGGAAACAAAGACTTTGATATGAGTGCTGGGTCAGCCAGAAATTATGGGCTAGAGTCCGCTACTAAGAGTTCACAAAGCCCAACCAGTAAACTTCTAGGAGTTTGGTGATCCAGTGTTTAAGCAGAGCCATTACTAAAAATTAAATTATGTAAACATTATTAAATTGTATTAAAATAGAGGGAATAAATATTGAAAGTAACACATTTTTACCTAGTTATTTTATGGCATTTTCCTATTTTCCATTTCCTATTTTCCTATATTCTTAAGGTTATTTATTTCAATCACATCTTTATAGTGTAAACACTATACAAATGGCATACTTTTGTGTATCTTTTTCCAACTTTCTATTCAATGATGCCACATTTGTACCTTGACACTGACCATGTTGGGAGTATTTGCATCACAATAATCAGAAAATGCTACATAAGAATTGCCTTCTTTTATGTGAATGTGTTTTGTGGATTGTGTAAATTTAAGAAAGTAGAGAAAATGTTCATAAAGAAAATTGAACTGAAAAGTTTGCTCCTGTCGCTAGCTGTTGCATTATGATTAAACTTAAAAGTGTGTCTGTGTCTGTAGCTATTACATTCTGAATAACTCAAAAATTTGAGGAATATACTTACAATATTTGAAAACCATTATCCAATTCAGCAGAGAAATCCCTCATGTCATTGATGAAAGAACAAAGACTTTGGCTTTGTTGTTTCACTTTCATCTAACTCATTAAAGTAAACCAGCATATCACCCAACATTCAAATCAGAACTATACTTGGAGATGTAGTTGTTAAACATTTACCAGCAAGATAGAGGGCAATCACTTATGTTTACCACATATTCTATGCCCTACAATATAGAGGACAGGCAGTCAAAATGAGTGAGGTCCAGAAAGGAATGTAAAAAATAATGAAAGAATGTCTTCTTTTAAAAAGAAGTAAAGTGTACTTATTCTGAAGAAGCTAAGACTCACATTGTATTAATATATTATAGTAATTATCAAATAATTGAAGTTTTAACACTTTCATGGTTTCAGTGGGTAGTCTCATGCATGGATATAGGATAAAAAAAGCCCAAACTTTTCAACTCAGTCTTAGGCAATCTTAGAATTTTGTAGCAGCCAGAAACAAACCAAGATGATGATTTACATTGCAAGGTTACACCGGGAATTAGTGTGTTTCCTACTTCTGGAAGTATTTAAACACAAACAATGAACATGTGATAGGAAGTATCTAATCTCAGAAAGTTCTCTAAACTAGGTGAGTCTTTTAGTTCTTTTGCAATGTGAATCTAAGTATTAAAATATTTCTGAATATACTTATTTAATGTCACATCAAATTCTATTCATTTAATATGTTATGGGTTTGGGGAGTGGTTTGCATCTGTCTGCAATATAGAACACCTGGGTTCAAGCCCTGGGTCAGGAAGATACCCTGGAGAAGGAAATGGCAACCCACTCTAATACTCTTGACTGGAAAATTCCATGGATGGAGGAGCCTAATAGGCTATAGTTGATGGGGTCGCAAAGAGTCAGACACAACTGAGTGACTTCACTTTCACTTTCACTTTGTAGGCAGTAGTAGTTCTACTACTGATGAGTCAGTAATAAAACAGCTAAAACCCTGAGCTTAGTAAAGCTGGAAAGACAAATGATACACGTGGACAAATAATTAAAATACTTTTAAATAGTGATAGGTACTATAAAGAAAAATTTAACGCTATAGGGGAAAAGTGCGTTAAGGTAGAAGGATGAAAGATTACTTTGGTTATGATTGTGAAGAATGAGAGTCTATACCCTCTTTGTAGAGACACTAGTACAACGAAGAACTGAATGGTGAAAAACAGTTGCTATGAAGGTGCAGGGTCAAAAGACAAAGAAAGAATTTTAACTGTAAAGATCCTGAAACAGAAGTGAGTTGTGCAAATTTGAAACAAGGCCATTTTGGCAAGAATAAAAATAGTTCATGCCAAGGTTAGAGAGGTAAAAGAAGACAGCAGCAGAGGATGAGACATCACCAATTTAACAGACATGAACTTGGGCAAACTCCAGGAGATAGTGAGGGACAGGGAGACCTGGCATGCTACAGTCCTTGGGGGTCACCAAGAGTCAGACATGACCTAGTGATTAAACAACAACAACAAAGGAAATATGTTAAGAAGTTTAGGTTTTTCTGATTTCAGTGGAATATCACTGGAGACTTTTAAGCTGGAGGTCGATATGCTATAAATTATACTTTTAAAGTGAAAATGGCCTATGTTGTGAAGTAATTCAGGAACAAATTTAAGAGTCAGGTGCAGGAAAAAGTTGATGAGTGAAGTCAGATTTGTTTATATTTATTTATACCTGAAGCCAGATCAGTAGAATTATCCTCTGTCTTGATCTCTAGATCCTAGATACACATGATGAGAGAACCTACCTAGCTCAAGCTCTCTAAGCCTTAGCTGTAAAATGGAGATGTTGAAGAATATCTGTCCTATGAAACTTTTTGAAAATAAAAAAAGGTAATAAATGTAAAATCCCTAGTATAATCAATGTTCAATTAGTGTTATTTCATGTTATGCATAATAAACAACATATATTTTCCACTTAATCCTTTGGAGTAAGTATCTCAACAAATCCTTTCCTTCTTTTTGTAGAGCTGAGTCAAACACAACAGACATTCTCTCTGCAAATATCAGCATACCAGAAAATAATATTTTAATTGCTACCTCTTTCCTTTGCTATAGGCAAGACTGCCAAATAAGGATAATTAATATATTTTATTTTTATTCAATCAACCAAATCCTATTTTGTATACTTAATATTATATTATTTTCTGCTGGAAATTATTTATATAAACAGAAGTTACATACAAACATAGAAAGTGAAAATATTATCCACAATCTTATCTTACACAGTTAGTCACTGTTAACAGGCAGTTCTATAATGATTTTAAGGTAACTACCTACACAAACTTGAGGTAACTAATTTAAATGCTTTATCTAGGAAAGACTACTTTATGATGGATACATAATTAATTGTATAAGTAAAACAAAGAGCTTTCTAAAATTCAGTTGGAAATATTTTCATAAGAAGAAGATAAATATTAAGAATTGCATATCACAAATAGAAAAAAATATTAAGTATGACCTCCAAAATATCATGCAACAAATATAGGTACCACACGCCTTAGTTGAGTAAAGTGGGAAAGGATGAAATGACCAACCCAGTGCATATGGCATTTCAGATACAGTTTTACTATTATGAATCCTGTACAGTCAGTTATACAATTAGTTTCATGTCCATGACTAAATGGAGTCAGATTTGGTATAATATAAACTTAGTTGATGGCTTAAAAGAGATGTCATAAATTTTCTCTCTCTTAATACTGACAAAACTTTACCCTGATGTGAAGAATGACTACACCAGTTAGTTGAAATAAAGTATTTTGATGGGAAAACAATACCTATTTGTTCATTTATTCAACTCTCCTACATGCTAACACATTATCTCATTATACTTTATCCTAATAAATATTAAAATTTCATCTTTTCAGATAAAAAACTCTGAGCTTCAGAACTGTTAAGTGGCTTACTCAAAAGTAACAGAATAAGCTGCAGGCCTCAAAATGGACTTTTTCTTTTTCATGACAACACAACATGCTCTAATAGCTTGTATGAGAGACAGTGAAAACATAACTCGCATATTCCTTAAAACTAGAGTATATTCTACTTGCAACCATACTGCTAGGATAGAACTTAACTGTATCCCTCCCCATCCAACCTTCTCACTTGTTCCCACACTTAAGAAAACATGTTTTGTGCCTCTGTGATCCAAAAATGGCCTTTCCTACCAAAACATCTATATACTATGTTAGAAAGAAAGACTCAATATTTTCACTCTTCGCCACTTTCACATTGCCTAGTACTAGTTATACATATCCTCCACTCAGGTGCAAGTTACATTGAATGCAAGAACCACTTAGTTTATTCTTTCTTTCTAAAAATGTCTCTGCTCTTCTCCTGTCTCCTCACCCTATCTAAATCTCTGTCTATTTGGGCTTTATGTCTGTTGAGCTTACCTGCAGACCCAGCTGGTTAGTCTAACAGGGCTGGAGAACAATGTAGGTTTGGATTAAACCTTTCCAAAGGAATGTACTAAGACCAAGCAAAAGGGTGTGTGCAAATTTCATTATCAAAGATGCATTTTGCAGAGTCTGTATATAATCTTAGATGTTTGGAGCTGTGATTTGTGATAAACTAGAAATCAAAGAGGATGGAAGTGGATTTATCTTGCTTGGTTTTAGACCTTAGTCTAATAACTATCAGGGGATTAAACATTGCTTCAAGACTTGTGTCCCTGGGCTTCTGGCATCATTTAAAGAGGTCTAGAGATAACAAACTGCCTGGCTAATACAGAAAAAAAGATAACAGATTGCATTAAATATGTATTTTAAAAGTATGGAAAACAATGCATGATATACCCTTCATATTTCATCACTGAACATGAAAAAGCTTACTGATATTTGACCCACCTTTTAAATGATGGAAATCTCCCACTTTTAAATGGTGGAAATTTTGCCTTTTCAAGCATTCTAGCATTGACACCCTATCATGTAATTGTCCTGGATACCTCCACTGAGCTTCCACTCACCCATGATTCTCCTTCTCTTGATCTTTCCCCACCTCCCTTTCTCTTATTGACATTCTATCTCTTTTACCTATCTGATTCTTTGATATAAAGTATGAAAACCAACTCACTATACTCTGGGCAACTGAAAGGTAACATGTCATTTCAATTTGACCATGTTTTCACAATCATTTAAATCTCACTGACATTGGTGTATGATCTGTTTCATAAAATTTTAACAATTTTCTTCCATAAAAAACATTACAGTGAATAACTTTTCATGCCTGGGTTTTGTCAGTGAGTACATTTGAACATTAATCAAAAGTTAATACAAAGATGACTTTGTTTCACTTAGAATCAAGGAATAGTTTTAAAACCATCTGATGCTGCATTCAAAGAGCCATATCTCCTAGTAAATTATTCTCCATTCCTTTGAAGGTTCCTTTGTCATAAGTCAAGTAGGAGCATCAAAACTGACTATGATCAGTTCAACTACAAAACAGTCTTAATTGGTCTTTTCTCAAACTTCATATCACAAATTCTCCCTCTCAGTTGCTGCCAAAATTGCCAAACTTCTGCCTATAATACATTAGTATTTTTGTACTTCCTATGCAGTAGGTACAGACTCCTTAGGGTGGCACTACAGAGTGTCATTATGAGATCTAATGTATTCAGATCCTCTCACATACTTCATCCCAGTCACCCTAGGTAACCATTTTTTATCAGCTGTTGTGTTGGACTTCTGTGGTTTTCATCACTTCTTTATATCTAAGACATGGCTTGCCTCAAATACCTGTCCCACTCTTCTTTGCCAATCAAAAACTTCCCTATATTTTACAATTCAGTAGAAGCTCCATCACCTCCACAAAATATTTCTATGACCCTAGACATAACTGTTGAAGAAAGCAATGGCACCCCACTCCAGTACTCTTGCCTAGAAAATCCCATGGACAGAAGAGCCTAGTGGTCTGCAGTCCATGGGGTCGCTAAGAGTCAGACACGACTGAGCGACTTCCCTTTTATTTTTCACTTTCATGCATTGGAGAAGGAAATGGCAACCCACCCCAGTGTTCTTGCCTGGAGAATCCCAGGGATGGGGGAGCCTGGTGGGCTGCCATCTATGGGGTCGCACAGAGTTGGAAATGACTGAAGTGACTTAGTAGTAGCAGTAGTAGACATAACTGTCTACTGTTTCCTTTGTGTCCTTAGTCTAATGTCCATAGCATATTTCTACTATAGCATTCGTTATATTATGATCTTTAATTGATATGGAAGCTTACCTTAAATCATACCTGCTTGAGAGCAGCTGCATGTCAGAAGTACCTGTAAATACAGTATTGGATATCGAACTTCCCTAATTGTTCAGATGTAAAGAATCTGCCTGCATTGCAGGAGTTCCAGATTCAATATGTGGGTTAGGAAAATCCCCCAGTATTCTTGTCTGGAGAATTCCATGGCCAGAGGAGCCTGGCAGACTATAGTCCATGGTGTCATGAAGAGTTGGACATGAGTAAGCGATGTACACTTTCACTATTGCACTTAAGACATTTAATAAATTTAATGGAAATTTGCAGAATGAAGACAGGACATAAAGTGTGTATGGAAATTAGGTGCACAATGTCAAAAGTCAGCAGAGGGAGATTTAAATGAAGCTAGTACTTTCCCCACCACAGCATAGTCCCTGAGAGTGGGGAAAAAGAAGTTTGCAGATGTTTTAGGATGGCAGGAATGGCAGAATGCTATGGCAAGCTCTGAGTATTTATGGCAGATTTCCAAAGAGATAAGAAGCTCAAAAGCTGCACTAATTTTCTGTAACTTATTTTATTTTAAAATGATATTCATTTTCAATACTACTTTTACATTAAAAAAATGTGTCCTTTACTGAGGAAACTAAAATTGAAAGAGACATATGTACCCCAATGTTCATTGCAGCATTGTTTATAATAGCCAGGACATGGAAACAACCTAGATGTCCATCAGCAGATGAATGGATAAGAAAGTAGTGGTACATATACACAATGGAGTATTACTCAGCCCTGAAAAAGAATAAATTTGACTCAGTTCTAATGAGATGGATGAAACTGGAGCCGATTATACAGAGTGAAGTAAGCCAGAAAGAAAAACACCAATACAGTATACTGACACATATTTATGGAATTTAGAAAGATAGTAATGATGAC